>JAXQQM020063671.1:0-23394 GCA_034641835.2 Pinus albicaulis | reverse complement strand
AAGACGAAGACAACAACAAGGGTGGTTTTCTCCCACATTGGGTCCCCCCCTAAAAATACAGGTGTTCATATGTTTTTCTTATGTGTGATGTTTTATTCTGTTCTGATTACACATGATTACTATTTATCTAATGTTGATGAAATAATGCATACTAGTTCAAGATAAATAGATGTTGAATTAATTGAAAAACTAAGTTGATTAGTTGATTGGATATACGATAGTTTTCTACATAGAAGTAGTGTACATAGACAGTTTTACCTCACAATAGTCACGTGCATACACAGGTTTAGTTCATAATAGTCGCATAGAAAAATAAAAATAGGAAAAATAAATAAAGTTTTAAAATACCGATTCACCTCCCCTCTCTTTATTTTTCCTAACAATTGGAATAAGAGCTAGGCTCTTTGGAAGTAGCTTTATCGCTTGAAGGAATATTCATCAAGACGAGAAATGAAGAGGGGACAACATCTATCAGGTCACCATTATTCAACGAAACCAATCTAATTTTCTGGAAGGTAAGAATAAGATATTACCTACAATGACTTGGAGAAAATGTATGGGGAATCTTTGAAGGATGCTTACAATATGCATTCTCCATTCCCACAGATGAAGCAGAAAAGAATAACTATGACACCAATGCAAAGGTTTTCAATGATCTATTCGGAAGTTTGGCAGAATCATAATTTTTCAAATTCATCCGGCTAAATATGATGTAACATATATGGGACAAGATCATCCAAAGGTATGAAGGTGACACCAAGGTAAAAAGTGCCAAACTTCAAACTCTTAGAATTCAATATGAAACTCTGCAATTATGAAAGTATCACAAGTTTATTTCTTAGGGTAGATAAAATCATGAATCCTATGAGAAATATTGGTGAAGAAATAAAAGAATCATCACTCATTGAAAAAATATTAAGGTCTCCAGCTCGTATATTAAATTCGAAAGTTTCTACCATAGAATAAATGGAGGTCATGAAGAATATTGATGTTGAAAAAGTTCATGGTATTTTAATAGCCTATGGAATGGGAAAATGGGGTACCTTAGATATCAGAGAAGTTTCATTCAAATTTACTTCAAAAGGAAAATAAAAAGAAGAAATAGGATGTATCAGAAGAAGAAGAGGAAAACTTCGTAAAGAGACTCCATGTGGGTACTAGTGAGCCTTGGTATTGCACCAAGAGTGCTACAACTCCCAGAGGCTACCCTACTTTACTTTATCAACCCGAGGTTCGTACAAAATTTGAGGTGACAGTGCTATATACACAGCAGATGCATTATGTTCATGTCATCCTCTTCTCCTTTATGAAAGGGTGCTACTTCTAGGGGTTCTAAATGAAGTCTGCCACACTTTAATGAAACTAAACTAAATTGCAGAAAGGAAATGAAAGAAATGGAACTAATTTAATGTGCAGGAAGGAAATGACTCTAAGAAACTAAAATAAATTGCTAAAAAGAAATGATATGAGGGAAACTAATTTACTTTTTAGAAAACAAATAGCAGAAAGGAAACTAATCCTAAACCACACTTAACTTGGCAAAATGGATAAATGCACTCTACTTATGCTATGATCTATCTAGCATGCTTCTATCCATGAAACTAGGCTATCCATGACTTAATTATAATTAAAAAGAGTTAATTTGCAGCTTGGAGGGAAGAAATGGGCTAAAATAGGTTAATGGGGGGTTTAACACATGAAATGAGGTTTGGAAGTGGAAACAGGGGGGTTAAAACCTTATAAAACATTATGATAGCATGATAAATGACTTTGGAGCAGACGAAACTCAAAAATGATATGGCGGAGTGTGATGGAGAACAAAAGTTGCGATGTGCAATGTCGCAATCGCAACTTTGTAAGCTTAGAGGGATAGCAGTAAGGATTAACAAGAATAAATTAAGTTATGCAAAGCGTGAAGTGAAATGGCAAGTTGTGAAGCACAATATCGCAAGTTTAGATGGATAACGGTAAAGATCAAGAGGAATGAACCAAAATGTGCGAAGTGTGATTTGCAATGCGGTAAAGGTTGCAGGTTACGATCTGCGATGTGGCAAGTTTTGCGAATTGCGAAGTGCGATGAGTGACATGGCAAAGTTATTGCATCGGCGAAATGGACAGTAAGTGTTATGCACAAAGTTAAATTGTGTGATTTGTGATTTTCGATTTCTTAATATCGCAGTCAGAAGAATCGAGTGGTAAGTGTTAAGGGTAAAAGCTAAAATGTGCGAAGTGCGATTTTATGAGGGGCGACGTGGCAGTGGGATCGACGGCGGGGCGCGATTTCACAATATCGCAATTGCAAGGACCAACGATAAGTGTTAAGTGAGAAAAGGTAAACAGTGCGAAGTGCGATTTGCAATTTCACAATATCGCAATTTCAAAGAACGAGCTGTAAGTGTTAAAGGTAAAAGGTAAATGATGCAAAGTGCGATTTTCGATTTCTCTATATCGTAATCGCAAAGAGCGAGGGGTAATTGTTAAAGGTAAAAGAAAAATGTTGCGATTTGCGAAGTGTGATGTACGGTGGTAGGAGACTCGAGGAGAAAAGGTAGAGGTCGATTTTTCAGTGGTTTTGAATGGTTTTTCACGTGTTTTGCATAAAAAGGTTGCAATCATGAATGGAGAAAAACAAAGAAGTAAGGCTTGAAGGGCTTAAGTGCGTTAATGTAATTATTTTATTTTAAATTTAAAATAATGATAAATATTTCAATTTATTTTATAATTTTTGTCTTACAATTTTTTAATATAATAAAAATATTATTAAAAAAATATTTTAATATTTCAAAATTAATGTTATGTTTTAAATAAGTTAAAAAACAATATATAGAAAGCTCTTCTTGGCTTGGAGATGTAAAATCTCTACTAGCAGGTTCAACCACGTGAAGGTGAGAGCTTATATTACCCGAAAAACGGTCCATCATTGGCATGGGACTAACCACAGACGCGCACCCACACAATCCATTGCCAATGAGGCATAATCAATCACATGCATACATGCACACAACAAACATAGGGTGCACACAAACATACACATAGCCACAAACATTACACATAACGACTCACAAGGTGACATGTTCACACACCTCACAATTATAATGAAGATTAGAATTAACATTATTTTATGCCTGTGTTGAAAATTGAGTATAAGTATTATTATGTTGATAATTGCATTTATTTTATAAGTTAATTAGTTTAAAATTAATAATTTTTTTTATTATTATTATATTTAAAACAATTCTTATTATTAACCGAACTTTAAAATTCATATTTTTTCCCTATATTATTAAATTATAGTATTATGATTTTTTTTAATAAATTATTCAAATGAATGAAATTTTTTAAAATAAAATTAATATTTATTGTATTGATTTTAGTATTAAATAATTAATTGATATGTGTTGTTACAAATTGATGTTGTTATAAATTTTATGTTGTTTTTCTTTTTAGTTTTAGTTTCATGGTTTGCATGATACTCTATAACACGATAATCGTTAATTGAGGTGTAGGTTATGGGATAATATTATTTCCTTTTTTAGTGTTATTGTAATAAAAATAAAAATTAATTAAAAAAACAATAAAAATATAATAATAATAATAATAATAATTTCACAAATATTTAAATTAATGTATTTATAAGTCAATATTCTAAATCAATATTCTAAATAATATATTTATATATAGAAATAATATATTTATATATCAATATGCTAAATAATATATTAATATATATAGAAATAATGATAGTATATTTATAATCATATTAATGATAGTATATTTTCACATATTAGGCTCATATATCTACAGATAAATAATAGATATACAAATGTATCAAAGAAGGATTCATACAAAAAGATACATTCACACATACAAAGAATACAATTAAACAAGACACATATAAATGTAGAAAAGAATAAATTCATATACACATTAGGAATACATTCATACACATACAAAGAAAAAAAGTAATGAAGACACATAAAATGTAGTAAAGAATAGATTCATACACATGAGTAATACATTCATATACATACAAATAATACAACTAAACAAGACACATACAAATGTGGAAAAAAATAGATTCATACACACATGAGGAATACATTCATACACATAAAAATAATACAAGTAAACAAGACACATAGGAATGTAGCAAAGAGTAGATTCGTACACACGAAGAATACATTCATACACATACAAAGAATACAACTAAATAACACACATTAGAATGTGGCAAATAACAGATTCATACACACATGAAGAAGTCATTCATACACATAGAGGGAATACAAGTAAAAAAGACACACTACCAAAGAATATATTCATACACATGAAGAAGAAATTCATAGACATACAAAAATACAAGTAAAGAATAGATTCATACAAACACAAAAAAATACAAGTAAACAACACACATCAATTGCAACAAAGAATAGATCCATATACATACAAGTAAACAATTCTCATACAAATGAACCACCAATTTAACACTCAAGGCGTACCCAAACAATAAATGCATATACATACAAATAAACAATGAAAGAATACTCAAAAGCGTGCATAATGACAGATTCATAAACATAGAACAATAAAAACTCCAAAGAAGTACATGCAACTAATGCAAAACTCAAGATAATACATTCACACATATCATAGAGAAATAGATATCCTATTCATTACTGCATACCAAAACAAAAATATCAACAAATAAATTCTAACTATCTAAATGCAACTAATAAAAACACCATTTCAATTCTCAAAATAATACATCCATATACATAAAAAATAAAGAATCCAAAGCATACATTATAACTCAAATACATTAATATATAAATATATAAGCATTGAACAATATATTTATAGTATATAAGTAATAAAACCAATACATACACATTCAATATAATAAATTCATAAAAATAAATAATAAAAATATTTAAATATTTGATATATTAGTATTTAATTTAAACCTATAAAAATAGAAATTTGTAAATATTAAAAAATATTTATCTATATATATGAAACGGAGGAAAAAATATAATATAAATATCTTAATAACATACTTATAAATTAAAAAATATAAATAAAAAAATCAAAATCAAAACCAAAAAAATATAAATTAAAAAATATAAATAAATTTAAGTTATAATTTTTATATAATATATGTGAATAAGAGTGATTTTGTCATTTTTGTGCAATGTGTTGGGAAGATGTTTAAAACATTGTAAAAATGTTAAATGATTTATGTGAATAAGAGTGATTTTGTAATTTGTGTGCAATGTTTTGGGAAGATGTTTAAAGAGTTGTAAAAATGTTAAATGATTTATGTGAGTAAGAGTGATTTTTCCATTTAGGTGTATGTGGGAGAATGTTTAAAACATTGAAAAAATGTTAAATTATTTATGTGTAGTAAAAGTGATTTTGTTGTTTGTGTGTATGTAGTGAAGATGTTTAAAACATGTTTAAAAATTATTATTATAATAAAATGATATATTTGTGGTTGTGCATATTGGAGTTACTATAAACTAAAGATCATGAAAAGCATGAACACAAGGAACACAACTCAAAGGAGAGTTAAAATGTGACCTTCCTAAGAGCCTTTTGGAGGGGTTGAATTCCCCTCCCCCCAAAAAATGTCTTCTCCTTTTATTAATGATAGTTTACATCCTTTGATGGGCCCATATAAACAAAAATATATATTTGTTTCTAATTACAACATTACAAAACATAAAAATAGCTAATGTCTTCGACTCACAAGCAATTTTGACATTGATAAATTTTCTGCAAATATAAAAAAATCAAATAATATGGTTAATATACAAACCCTTCATAAAAACTTGCAACATAATTAAATGTACAAATCATAAAAAAATTCATCATATACATATAAACCTATAACATATAATAAATATTAATAAAATAATATTAATACAATATTATTATATAAAATAATATAAATATAATATAATTTACAAATTTAATATAATAACAGCTAAATTTAAAAAATAAAACACATTTGGTAACTTTTAACTTCAATGAAACAATAGCATGTTTTTATTAATGAAATTTCATTGAGTAAATAAAATTTCAAATAGACCCAGCCATGTCTAGCTTTTGAAACCGGTTCTACCTCTAAGGTTGGGTAAGATATGGATATTCACTACTCCATACTCTATTCTGGCTAAAATGAAATAGTATCTGTTCCAGCACAAGGAAGATACAATGTGCATATGAAAACAAAAGAAAATTATACATATTTTTCAAATTAAAATATAAAATAAAATAATGAATAAGTAATAATAATAAAATATAGGATCTAAATTCTAATTGGATAACACCGATTCTAGGTAAATATATATGATCTCTAAATAAAAATAAATGTTGCATTGGAGATTTAATAAAAAAAGTAAGCATTGCTATATAATTAATTAGAAAAACTACCTAATGTAAAAAAGAAAAAAAAAACTTATGATTATTTGAGAGTTGCCAAGTGAAACCCTAATAATAAAACGAAGTAATTAATAACACAGACACATAGGAAAAACGAATATTTTAATTATAAATCTACGTAATTAATAACACACAGAGGAAAAAGGAATCTTTTAATCTTTTAGGAGATTGTTGTGAAGTTGTATGTGCGCATGCGTGAAGTTGTATGATTGTTTAGGGAGTGCGCATGCGTAACTCAAACATACTAATAGACATATCTCACGGATTGAACTTATCACAACTGAGAGACTCATAAGTCTCCACTAATTGTTGACTGACTTCATCATACAGAAGAACTTGTACATGTACTTTTTCCCATGTTATGCATGAAAATAGCACGACTCTGCATGAACTTTTTCCCATGTTATGCATGAAAATAGCACGACTCTGCATGAACTGACTCATAATTTAGACTAATTGTTGGAAAGTCTATTAAGACCTTAGTAATTTACTGTTTACAATTAGAACCGAATGCAATGCCATAACCCATAAGGCAGAGAAACATAATAAAATTGAATTGATTACATGATAGAAAAAAAAATCCAGTGAATGCTAATTAAATTTATTACATAATACAAATAAAACAATCCCATGAATGCTAATTAAATATAAAGCTATGTCTAAAATAGAACTCGATTGTAACTAGCTATGTAGGCTATGTAGAAATGCTTCCAGAATTAGATCTGTAACCTATGGAGAACACATTTATTTCTAGATAGGCCCTACACGGGAATTTCTAAGGTTTCTTTTAGCTGTCACTTATGAATTGCACAATAATCAACAGAAATGGTCTCTCTCAAGAATGTCTAGATCTGGCTCTCACGGTGCCTCTCTATATGCAGGTTTTTGGGGGTGCCTCTCAACTGACTAAACCACCTTCTCAATCTCTCTATACGCAAAGGTGGATAGGGATGAGGCTTGGGAGGTCTTGACTAGAGCAAAGGTGAGAGGAGGAGTGTGAGGCTTCAAAAACTGCCCTAGGAATGATCAGGGTCAGCATTTTGTCGCTGGAGCAGTGGTTGCATTGGTAAAGGAATTCATGATTCATCACCACAATACAACACCGTATCACCTGCAAGCTAACGATACAGTAGAGCCATTTCACAAGATTTTGGAACGTTACTGACCAAGGTGTGCTCGGTCAATAGGGAAGACTGGGATTACAGAATTCCTGTTGTTCTGTCAATAGGGACGATTGGGATGACCGAATTCCTATTGTTATGTGGGCCGAACAATTGATGGAACTAACTTGGCAAGGACGAAAGATGAATGGAAAGAAAGGCTATCACAACCATTCGGTAATGATTGGATGATGTGTTGTTCCATGATGTGTCGAATGAATCCACGGCACAATCTCTATGGAAGAAATTACAGAAAGCCACGGCACAATATCTATGGAAAAAAATTACAGACGGACACAAAGGACTAAAACCCACTCAATTAGCATAATTATTCGAGAGATATATGTCATAAAGATATTCTTAAATTGCAAAAAGAAACAAATGAAAGCCAGGCCATTCACAAACAATACTAACCGTGTTCCTTAGGAATCTTTCATTTGCTATTGAGCCTTGCTTCATAGGAATCTTTCATTTGCTATTGAAACTATGGAAACTAGTGTTTGCCAAAGCCGTGGAAACTCCTCATTCTCTACTACAAAAGCATTAGAAAAGTTGGTCCAGCTCCTGTATATAAATTCCAACTCATTATAAAAGGAAACAGAGAGAAAAGAGACAGGAATGAATTTAAATATTTCCATGAGTACCAACTCACTCTGAATTATTTGTTGATGAATTGGCCCTTCAGCCAAGTGCAGCCATGACTTTCTCTCTCAATTAACAAAAAACCGTAATCACACGAAAAAAACTTTTACACAAGACACAACACATTACAAGAATACCACAACACTACACAAGACATTCGTGCATACAACACTACACAAAACATTTATGGAGCGCTCCATAAGACAGACAACAGAAAACTTTACATCAGAGTTTTTGAGAGAGAGAACATCCATGCTTAACCTGTAGATTGGACAGGGAAAAAAAATTGTCAGGCTACACAAATGTCTCAGTTAAATGAAATAAACATACACAAAATAAAGGAACATAAAATTACTCAAAATTACCTTCTCCATGAATAATCGAGTTCTCCATGAATAATCCAGTCCATCGCTCATGCTGTTGTTTTCGGCCTCCTTTTCGTTCCTGAATTTCCTCCTCTCATTCTTCATTCATCACAATCACGGATCCCTTTAATTCTTCATTCATGAGACACCTCCTCCTCTTCGTTCTTGAATTTCCTCCTCTCATTCAACATACATCGCAATCAACGATCTCTCTTATTCTTCATTCATTAGGCCCGCGAGTATATAATGACTAGGGATATAGTGAGTTTTATGCTGCTTCTTTTTTTGGACCGTTGTGTTCAAATTTGGGTTTAAGTAGTCTTTTAATTACTATCCATTTAACCAATATTTTAATTTCTATTCATTAAACCATCTTTTAACTCAGTATTACTATTTTATAACTTATGATGTTTTTTAAAACTGAGCTTTTTAAAACTTGCGACCATATAGTTCAATCCTTGTCCCTAACTTTCAGTATTAGTGAGTTTTATGCATGTCCTTTTGGACCGTTGTGTTCAAATTTAGGTTTAACAAATCTTTTAACTACTATTCATTAGACCAATCTTTTAATTGCTATTCAATCTTTTAACTCAGTATTACTATTTTAGAACTTATGATAATTTTTTAAAATTGAGCCGGTTCAATCCATGTCCGTGACTTTCCGTTTTTATATTTTCATTTAAACTTTCTTTTAACCTGCGTTTTTCAGTCTTTGGGTGCGCATAATAGTGGTTGGGTGAGAGTTATGGTGCAAAGCATATATGTATATTAAAACAATGGTAATTTAAAATTTTTAAATTTATGCGATACTTTCAACTTAATATATATATATATATATATATATATATATATATATAATTTTAAAAAATAATTAGTCTTTTTATATGTATTTTAAAAACTAATGAGAACCAAATATCTAACAAAAATGTATGGTTAAAAGAGATGTGAATATAATATTGATTCAAGTTATATATATAGATTTTTAAAATTTATGTGATATTTTTAAATTAAATTTTGTATATATAAAATTAATTTTAAAAATAGTTACTCTTTTTTTCTATATATGAACTATTGAGAATCAAATATTATTATTGGTAACAAAAATATACGGTTAATATTATTTTTTATTAGAGACATCAAGTTTAAAACAATAATAATAACTTATTGGTAGCAAAAATATATGGTTAACATTGTTTTTATTAAAGATGTCAAGTTTAGTGGTAGAGGAAGACTTTCTCTTTAGACATCACTAGAGAATCAAAATTGTTATTCCTCAAGTATTTTCAAATGGACAACAATTGCTTATTGTAACCACATTATACATGCATGTGAGTTGAAACATCATGATGACAAATGCAGAATGCAATCTGCATCACTAAGTAAGTTGCATAACCATGCAATGAAGGATGTTTCTCTATTTTTGTACCACATTTACTATATAGATTTTTCATGGCTCAAATGAATTATATACCATGAGGGAATATCAAGGTAAAATTTCTCTCTTAACCCAAATTGTGGAATTTGAATCCATTCAAAAATACAAAATAAATAGATAGTGGCACTCAAGTTAGGTAATTGTTTTGCATTAAAGGCATTGTGGGTAATTTTGAATAAAAGTGATCAATTTAAGAATACAAGATCCCGAGGGTCAGAAGTGACATGGAAAGAAATATAGTGACATGCTTAGAAAAATATGTAAGAATTGTGGTATTTTATATACAAGTCAACTCTAATTTTATCCACATTTTCTTAAATAATTAGTGTTGATTGCTTGTAATTGATGGAGCACGTGTCATATTGATAAAATAATAAAACAATGATATGGGAAATGGGCATGCAGGACACATTGCTTGAACATTATTTAGTGATATGTAGCCTATGTGATGGAGGGTCTACGAGAATCTCAAACATTGGAAGAACTAAATTCAGCCCAGGAAAAAATTATGAGGTAAAGACTTGGGGAAATGCACATGATTCCCTAAACAAACATACAAAAAATGCTACATGCTTTACATCACATTACATAAATTATATGGGAGTAAAAATTAATTTGTTAATGGTGAAATTGATGGCTTCTTTATTGTGGTGGATAGGGTTAGACCCTTATTGCATATTTCTCATCCCTCTCTCTCAAATATTTGCGGATAAGAAGACATCTCTTTTGCTATAGTATCATCTCACTCCTCTTTATCTATCGAAGACCTCAATATACTCATAGATTCTCTAGATTGCATTGAAACCATAAGCTTGAACTCCTTTGTGAATTCACATTATCTATTGTTCTCATTCCCTCATCATTTCCTTCCTTGGTGGATGCATTTGAGATCCTGTCCTTGACTGGGGGATGAGCTCACCCTTCTTCGTAGTGAAAAGCACATTTTTCTCTACTATAGCGGAAATATTGTTGCAAGGTATGTTGCTCCATCCTCTGAATTCATTGAGATTTACTTTAATACACCCTTTGTTTTAGAAAATGCTGAAAAGAGTGTCATTCCTTCCTCAATATAGAGGGCTCATGTAAATTTGTTTCACCCCATCTTTTCATGATGTTGTGAGAGGAAATTTGCGGTTGAGATTTCTTTCTCAAGTACGTAGTTTCATGAATCCCATTCATTTTGATATTCCTTTGTTGGTTGAAGCATTCCAAGCACAAATTTATTCTAATAGCATGGCTTCATATGAATATTAAATAGTTTAAGGCCATGTTTAATATATCTTTACTCTCGATTATTGAGCACTGACTAATTCCGGATGAGGTTAATATTTTTTCCATTGGCTAAATAGTTTTTTTCTCAATATTTGATAAATTAGTTCAGGTTTGTGGTTCTAGGAATTATGTGGATTGTTTAAGCGACATTAGTTCCCCTCTTTCAACCCCTTTTATTGCTTCAATTTATACTTCTATAGTTTGGGTAAGGCCTCATAATCTACCTTTGCATCTATGGACTCTTCTATCATTTAAAGTTGTAGGAAATTCTTTAACTAGATTTTATGAGCGTAGTGATGATATAAAATAGTACTTGAAACCAACATATTATCACATTTTGTGGGAAAATGGAATTTAGTAACGGATTTCTTGCATAAATAAAATTGAAAAGCCCAAATTATCTATGTGGTTAAAAAATCTAGATTATGAGCATATTTATTTCCTTGTAGAGCTTATTTACGAAGCAGACCATTCCTTCAAAAATTGTTCCAAATCTCAAAATATCAATGCTAGGAAAAAATAGTTGCAAACCAAGATAGTGAGAAGGTGCCAAAGGTAGAACATTATACTTTATTTAAAGATGAACTTACCCATATGCAACAACAATTAAAATCAACAAGAGACATTAGAATCCAAGAAAGACTCCCACCAAGTTCATGGAAACTAAAAAACAAGCCAAGTTGAGGTGGAATGTATAAACATACCTATGACAATCCATTTGGTTCCCCAAAATACTTCTCTTGAAAATAATTGTAAAAAAAAAAGCTTGGGATAATCTTCTAAAAGTGGCCAAGGACAAGTCGAAATTTTTGGTGATTCCTCTATATTTTGGAAAATAATTCTAAAAAAACAACTTCTTAGGTTGATTAAGGAGAAAGAGGCTTGAATCACTTAAGAATATTAAAGGTGCAAGAAATATTTAGAGATAATAACTAGAAAAATGATCCTTGAGATATAGGATATAGCACATGTTTAGATCCAAGTGAGGAAAAAGGAAATATATACTCCACGAGTAAAATAATAAGTTAGAAGAATCTAAAGAAAAAATAGAAGCTAGTCAAGGTAAAATGGAAAAAAATTAAGAGCAGAATCACAAATGTGTTGGATATTAATGATATTTGGAAAATATTTAGCTCGAATGGTAACAAAATTTTTATTTTGTGGAGCTCTCAACTATGGATTTGGATTGACACTATAAGTTCAATCTCAAATCCTCGAGAATACGGGAACACATTTTTATAAGAATTGTAACGATTATGGGTTAGATCGAGTTCTTTTAATATAATCCAAAATTCCATTTCTGTTTAAAAAAAAAAGAACCATAAATTATATGAGTTTGAACTACAAAGGGTAAAAAGGGTGTCGAAGGTGATATACATTTCTTTTGTCGCCATTGTCAGAAATGCGCTACCAAATATTTTAACGATTCAACTAATTTCCATCATAGTAAGAATTTAATATTTTCACTTAGCTACTTTGTCTTCATATTAAATTTAATAATATGTGTTTTTATTTTATTTTTCCTTTATTACCTTACCAATGTGTGTCTCCCCACATAGATAGCATTCTTTTACACGATCTCATTTTCTCAAAACTTGTTTTATTATGGATGGGGCGGATACATTAAGACAAAAATTATATCTCTTGAATACATATCTAAGAGAGAATAGTTAACATAAAATACACCTTGTGATCCAAAGATAAGGATAAGGTCCAAAAATACATTGATTCCCTCCATTATATCATACATTGTATGAAATGTGATGTTTTTTTCAATCTTTTCATATATATGTCTGTTTTCTAGTTTGTTCACAAATTGACATGTTAGTGTCTTGAGAAACTTTGACCTAAGGAAGCTAAACTATAGAAAAATAAACTGAGAACACCTATCCTTGGCCACACCAACCCATACTTATATATTCAGTTTGTTCATGTGTGGCATCAAATGAGTGGCCTTTTCTGCATGGAGTGCCTTAACAAAAACACCTTATCACATATTTCTCTATGGTCCATGTTCCATATGAAATGTGGGTTATATTTTTCTACCTATGTTTCTTTAAATAATATTCTTACTACCATATAATAATCCTAATACATCACACCAAATGTACACCTTTCAACCTCACACATTACATTTCTACTAAAGTGGGTTTAGAAAGTCTACAAAGTATATTTCAATGGAATCTTCATGATATTTACATGTTTACTTACAATCCAAACTTAGATTGAAAAATTAAACTATCATAGTCACTCACTTAGGATCCCTAGAAGTTTTTAAATGTTTTAAAACTTACTTTATTTAATTGGTTCAGGAGCTAAATTTACCTCCCCCTCACCATGATTTAACCTAAATATTATTGTAAAAAGTGTAAAGAAATGTTGTAAGGGACTATAAGGATAAATAATTATAAATATGAAATTTAATATTTATTCAATGTTCAATTACACACATTAACACACCATGTGTGTGTTAGGTTTCATTTGAATATGGTTTCTCTTTCAAAGTTCCCGACTTCATATAAAAAGTGATATTCATCCAAGAAAAAAATCCATGGAACTTGATAATTATCATGATAGCGGGGACACGATGACAATGTTTGAATGAAACATTAATAATAATATTTTTTTGCATGGATGGTATTAGGAGTATCCATAGCAAATGGAAAATGAAATATACCTTCCCGAGAAATAAATAACTTCCCCATGAATTTGAATGAATCTCCCTCATAACAACATTACGGGGAGTAGGAGGCTTCACTAAACCTTTTGGTAATATGACTAAGCCTCTAGGATGAAATCATAGCTAAAACTAAAACTTCCCTCTTACCCAAATTCAACCTGCCTTGACAAAGGATATGAAAAGAAACACTTTCATATGAGAGATTAAAAAATCCCAATGATGACTTCTTTACCAATACAACTTCACATTAAAAAATGTTGCATCCAACTCTCCCGAGGTTCCTTTTGACTTTCACTTCTCTGAAGAACCATAAGGACCCAAAGGACACTTCCTGCATCATAGCTTGGTATGAATAAGTGGGAAAAATGACAAACAATCAACTTCATCGCAAGCTCATCGGCGACACTTGGATATAAAAAATATTTGTCTCCATCGGTTGTCAATTGAATCATTCACCTTCATTTTATTTTAAAATTTTGGTTTGAGAATATCTCATCCTTCCTTTAATTTTAAAAATTATGTTAGAAGAACATATATCTTGTAGTTTTAGAGATTTACTATCATGAAAGAAACAAATGACATTTATAGAGTTAATCTTGAAAATAAATGTTTTGACACTTCACAACGTCAGCTTAGATTTTATCTTATGATATATGTGGATTGTTTTATCTTTCATTGCAGCTTCTAATTGTTGTAGTAGTCACTCATTCTTACGAGAGATAATAGGTAATTGAATTATTTTTAGAATCCATAGGCTTCCAGGTTGTTATTTTCCACGTTAAAGGTATTCATCCCACATTGATTAATCATAGTTTTTCCCTTCGGGTAAGGAGGATGTAGGGAAAAGTGTAAGTTATTATTTTGGAAGAATGTTGTTGATGGATGGTACTAGAAATAGCCACTTGGCACAAAAGTAGCGACACTTGGCTAGTTTCTACTTGTTATTAGGAGCCTTACGGTGGGGGAGGCAAGTTACATTTTAATATTTTATGGATTTTAAATTCTAATATTTTAAGAAATACACGTAGGTTAAGCAAGAAAGAAGCCACGTACATACGTGAGTATAGAGAAAGCATGTACGGTTTCCGCACCATGGTATTCTAAATACTAGGGGTCCTTAAAATGGTATTGGACCTTAGTATTGTATTAAAAAATATATATTTTATTCCTTCAAATAATAACATCAGATTAGTTTCATTTTGACCCATGGTATTGGCTAAGGCCTAAGTTATACGAGGAGATGAATATCAAAATGTTTTGAGAGTGCAAGTGATGAGTATTTTTTGAATAGTTTAATCCTAAACAATTGTGCATGGTACATGTTATTGATGAGTATCTTATCGAAATAAGTGTGCACCGGGAATATGATGGTGGATGTATCAATAGATGAAATGATTATATATTGATAATTTACTTGTGGATTGTTTTGGTTTGTGATATTAATGTTTGATCCATGTTTTATTATGTATGCCAAGATATGGAGCTCTTTTTTGGTATGATGTGCAACGAGTATAAGTCAATACTTATAGATCTGTATGCGGGCTTGATAAATAAAAGGTGTGTGCGTATGCACATTAGATAACTGAAATATTCTTGCATATGCGGGTCTCATTCTAGTAACTTGCATCGATTCTGTAGTTTGAATGAGATGCATGCACGGGTTTGATTGCGAAGGGAGCATGTGCACGTAAGTGCGTATATAAAATCATGTTTTAAATATGATATCTGATCATCTTAACTAGTCTTTTGAGATTTTTTTGTTGTGTATTAGACAATACTTGATGATCTCCTTTTAACTATGATGATTAGAAGTTATTGTGTATTCATATATTAAAGTGTTGATGCTACTATTTGTATGTGATTGAAGATTTGTGACATTTTCCAATGATTGTTCCATAATGATTCGGTCGTGTGCCTTGATGTCTATTTCATAATGACAATGATTCAGTTTTAAGGTTGAAATGCTTTGAGATACGTACGTAGGTATAGTTCAAGGAAGTCACATATACACACATGTATGCTAAATAATGGTAACATAAATTCGACATTTTTTTATCAAGATTTTTTAGTTGGTTCAATGGATCCAATGTGACAATTTTGAAGCTTGGTCCATGAAGTGTCGAGGGTTGGATACTTCGGTAAAGAGGTTGAAGCTTCCTTCCAATAGTAGTTGGTACTCATGTGAGGTTTGGAGCTCTTTTATAGTGGTTTTTGGAGAATGAGAGAAGGTTGTAGACTTATGGAGGTGGGTACTTGTGTGATGGTATGAGTCTATGCCAAAGCAAGATTGTAAGAATTATTTGATCATAATAAAAAAATAAGACGAAGACGACAACAAGGGTGGTTTTCTCCCACCGGTAGGTTTCCCCCCTAAAAATATACTTGTTCATATATTTTTCTTTTGTGTGATGTTTTATTATGTTCTTATTACACATGATTACTATTTATCTAATGTTGATGAAATATTTACATACTAGTTCAAGATAAATAGATCTTGAATTAATTGAAAAACTAAGTTGATTGGATATACGATAATTTTCTACATAGAAGTGAGCCATGCATAGGCAGTTTTACCTCACAACTAATCACGTGCATACTAAAAGGTTTAATTCATAATAGTCACATACAAAAATCAAAATAGGAAAAATAAATGTAATTTTTTGTATAGCATCTCACCTCCCCTCTCATTATTTTTCCTAACAATTGGAATAAGAGCTGGGCTCTTTGGAAGGAGCATCGCTTGAAGGAATATTCCGTAAGGGGCAGAAATCAAGGAGGGGACAACATCTATCCAGGTCACCATTATTCAAAACCAATCTAATTTTAAGGAAGGTAAGAATAAGATATTACCTACAATCACTTGGAGAAAATGTGGGGAATCATTGAAGGATGCTTACAATATGCATTCTCCATTCCCACGAATGAAGCGAGAAAGAATAACTATGATACCAATGCGAAGGTTTTCCAATGCTCTGTTGGAAGGTTGGCAAAATCATAATTTTTTTCAAATTCATCCCATTTAAATATGACATAATCTATACGGGACAAGATCATCCCAAAGCTATGAAGGTGACACCAAGGTAAAAACGTGCCAAACTTCAAACTCTTAGACTTCAATGAAACCACGAGAGTGAAAAATTATGAAAGTATCTATGCATTTCTTTCTTAGGGTAGATAAATCATGAATCCTATGAGAAATATTGGTGAAGAAATAAAAGAATCATCACCCATTGAAAAAATATTAAGGTCTACGGCTCCTATACTCAATTCGAAATTTTCTACCATAGAATAAATGGAGGTCATGAAGAATGTTATGTTGAAAAAATTCATGGTACTTAACCTATGGATAGTGATAGATTCATAGATATCGAGAGAAGTTCCATTCAAATTTACTTCAAAAGGAAAATAACAAGAAGAAAATAGGATGCCATCGAGAAGAAGAAGAGGAAAAACTTAAATAAAGAGACTCCCATGTGGACACTAGTGAGCCTTGTTCTGCAAGGAAGTCTTTGCAACTTCGAGGAGCTACCCTACTTTGCTTTATCAACCCAAGGTTCATACAAACTTTGATGTGACGGTGATATATACACGGCGAGATGCATTATGTTCATGTCATCCTCTTAACTTTATGAGAAGGTGCTACTTCTAGGGTTCTCATTCAGAGAATTTAATCTTGCCCCAATGAAATTAAACTAAATTGCAGAGAAAATGAAATAAGTAAGTTAATTTAATGTAGGAAAATGACTCTAAGAAACTAAATTAAATTTTTAAAAAGAAACTGAAAGTATGAAGGAAACTAATTTAATTTCGAGAAAACAAATAGTAGAAAGAAATAATCCTAAACCACACTTAACTTGGCCAAACGGCTAAATGCACTCTACTTATCCTATGATCTATATAGCATGCTTCTATCCATGCAACTAGGCTATCCATGACAGTATAATTAAGAAAGAGTTAATTTGTAGCTTGGAGGGAAGAAATAGGCTAAGAGGTAATGGGGGTTTTTAACACATGAAACGAGGTTTGGAAGTGGAAACGAGGATTAAACCTTATAAAACATTATGATAGCATGATAAATGGCTTTAGAGCGAGACAAAAACTCAAAAAATGAGATGGGCCGCGTGTGATGGAGAAAAAAATTTGCGATGTGCAATCTCGCAATCGCAACTTTGTAAGCTTAAAGGGATAGCGATAAGGATTAACAAGAATGAATTAAGTTATGCAAAGCACCGAAGTGAAATGGCAAGTTGTAAAATCACAATATCGCAAGTTTAGATGGATAACGGTAAAGATCAAGAGGAATGAACTAAAATGTGCGAAGTGCAATTTGCAATGCGGTAAAGTTGCGAGTTACGATACGATACGGAAAGTTTTGCGAATTGCGAAGTGCGATGAGTGACACGGCGAGTTATCGCATCGAGCGGAATGAACGGTAAGTTTTATGCACAAAGTTAAATTGTGTGATTTGCGATTTCGATTTCTCAATATCGGGAGTCACAAAATCGGTGGTAAGTGTTAAGGGTAAAAGCTAAAATGTACGAAGTGTTGTTTTATGGTGGGCGACGTGGCGGTGGGATCGACGACGAGGCACGATTCACAATATTGCAATTGCAAGGACCAACGATAAGTGTTAAGTGAGAAAAAGGTAAATGATAAAGAAGTGCGGTTGCGATTTCACGATATCGCAATTGCAAGAAAAGTTTGTAAGTGTTAAGAGTAAAGGTAATGACGCAAAGTGTGATTTTGCGATTTCGCTATATCGTAATCGCAAAGAGCAAGGGGTAAGTGTTAAAGGTAAAACAAAAATGTTGTGATTTGCGAAGTGCGATGTATAGTGTGGTAGGAGACTCGGGGGAGAAGGCGAGAGGTCTATTTTTCAATGGTTCAATGGTTTTCTGCGTGTTTTGCATAAAAGGGTAAGGCAATCGTGTGAATGGAGAAAAAGCAGTAAGGCTTGAAGGGCTTAAGTGCGTTATACGTAATTATTTTATTTTAAATTTCAAATAATGATAAATATTTCAGTTTATTTTATAATTTTTGTCTTACAATTTTAATATAATAAAAATATTATTAAAAAAACATTTTAATATTTCAAAATTAGTGTTGTATTTTTAAATAAGTTAAAAAACAATATATAGAAAGCTCTTCTTGGCTTGGAGATGTAAAATCTCTACTAACGAGTCCAACCTCGTAAAAATTGAGAGCTTAAATGACCCCAAAAATGGTCCATCATTGGCATGGGACTAACCACAGAGACGCGCACACACACAATCCATTGTCGATAAGGCATAATCAATCACATGCGTACATGCACACAACAAACATAGGGTGCACAAACATACACATAGCCTAGAAGCATTACACATAATGACTCACAAGAACGACATGTTCATACACATCACAATTATAATGAAGATTAGAATTAACATTATTTTACGCATGTGTTGAAAATTGAGTATAAGTATTATGATGTTGATAATTGTATTTATTTTATAAGTTAATTAGTTTAAAATTAATAAGTATTTATTTTATTTAAAACAATTCTTATTATTAACCAAACTTTAGAATTACTATTTTTTCCCTATATTATTAAATTATAGTATTATGATTTTTAAAATAAATTATTCAAATGAATGAAATTTTTTAAATAAAATTAATATTTATTGTATTGATTTTAGTATTAAATAATTAATTGATATGTGTTACAAATTGATGTTGTTATAAATTTTATATTTGTTTTTCTTTTTTAGTTTTAGTTTCATGGTTTGCATGATAATCTATAACATGATAATAGTTAATTGAGGTGTAGGTTGTGGGATAATATTATGTCCTTTTTAGTGTTATTGTAATAAGTATATTGTTTTTTCATATAAAATGATTAAAATTTAGATAAAAAAGAGATAAAAAATAAAAAATTAATTAAAAAAAAATAAAAAATAAAAATAAAAATAATAATAATAATTTCACATATATTTAAAGTAATTTATTTATAAGTTAATATTTTAACTACTATATTTATAAATGAATATTTTAAATAATATATTTATATATAGAAATAATATATTTATATATCACTATGCTAAATAATATATTAATATATATAGAAATAATGATAGTATATTTAAAATCATATTAATGACAGTATATTTGCACATATTAGGCTCACATATCTACAAATAAATAATACATATACAAATGTAACAAATAATAATTCCTACAAAAAGAATACAATTAAACAAGACACGTACAAATGTAGAAAAGAATAAATTCATATACACATTAAGAATACATTCATACACATACAAAGAAAAAAAGTAATCAAGACACATAAAATGTAGTAAAGAATAGATTCATACACATGAATAATACATTCATATACATACAAAGAATACAACTAAACAAGATGCATACAAATGTGGGAAAAAATAGATTCATACACACATGAAGAATACATTCATACACATAAAAATAATACAAGTAAACAAGACACATAGGAATGTAGCAAATAGTATATTCATACACACGAAGAATACATTCATACACATACAAAGAATACAAATAAATAACACCCCATTAGAATGTTGCAAAGAACAAATTCAAACACACATGAAGAAGACATTCATACACATAGAGGGAATACAAGTAAAAAAGACATGCTACCAAAGAATATATTCATACACATGAAGAAGAAATTCATAGACATACAAAAATACAAGTAAAGAATAGATTCATACAAACACAAAAAATACAAGTAAACAACACACATCAATTGTGACAAAGAATAGATCCATATACATACAAGTAAACAATTCTCATACAAATGAAACCACCACTTTAACACTCAAGGCATACCCAAACAACATATGCATATACATACAAATAAACAATGAAAGAATACTCAAAAGCATGCATAATGAGAGATTCATAAACATAGAACAATAAACACTCCAAAGAAGTACATGCAACTAATGCAAACCTCTAGATAATACATTCACACATATCATAGAGAAATAGATATCCTATTCATTAATGCATACCAAAACAAAAATATCAACAAATAAATTCTAACTATCTAAATGCAACTAATAAAAACACCATTTCAATTCTCAAAATAATACATCCATATACATACAAAATAAAGAATCCAAAGCATACATTATAACTCAGATACATTAATATATAAATATATAAGCATTCAAGAATATATTTATAGTATATAAATAATAAAACCAATACATACACATTCAATATAATAAATTTATAAAAATATTTAAATATTTAATATATTAGTATTTAATTTAAACCTATAAAAATAGAAATATGTAAATATTAAAAAATATTTATCTATATATATGAAAAGGAGGAAAAAATATAATATAAATATCTTAATAACATACTTATAATAAAAATATATAATTAAAAAAAAATCAAAATCTTAAAAAAATCAAAATCAAAACCAAAAAAAATATAAATTAAAAAATATAAATAAATTTATGTTATAATTTTTATATAATGTATGTGAATAAGAGTGATTTTGTCATTTTTGTGCAATGTGTTGGGAAGATGTTTAAAACATTGTAAAAATGTTAAATGATTTATGTGAATAAGACTGATTTTGTAATTTGTGTGCAATGTTTTGGGAAGATGTTTAAAGAATTGTAAAAATGTTAAATGGTTTATGTGAATAAGACTGATTTTTTCATTTAGGTGTATGTGGGAGAATGTTTAAAACATTGAAACTAGAAGTTGCCCCAAAAGATGCAAAGAGAGGCCGATAGGATTTTGAAATTTGAGAAGTTGTACAAGAAAATAACAAAATATAAATCGGAAAAAGTTATAAAAAAAATAACAAAATAGCAATTGAAACTTCAAACCTTTTTTTTTGGTGTATTTTTTTCTTAAATTTATAGTATGTAAGTATATTAGAGTTGTTTAACAATAACATTTTTCGAATGTCATTACAACAATATGCTGGAATATTAAATACTAAATTGATTATGTCATATTTTAAAATAATCTAATCTATATATGAGATGATATTTTAATTTACAAAAATTGAGTGTGTCAAAGACACATTTATGCATGCAAAAATTTATAAAAAACAATAATCAAATCATTTAATTAGTTAAAATAAAATTGAAAATATTATATGTAAAGCCAGAAATAAAATGAATGAAAATGGGGAAATATATATGTCAAAAATTCAAATGAGATATATTTATGTGCAATGAGACATCTTTACGAGAAAATATTATTCATGTTTTATCAACATAGGTTTCAACCCTAGCAAAAATCACAAAGCAAATGGACAAATGGGCATTTATACTTGTGGATAAACAGAGTTCAAATAAAAATAATATTAATAATCTATATTTCTTTTAACAACAATGAATACCTTTTTATTAAATCTTCCCTTGGACATGACGAAATACTCAGGGATTTACAATTCAATTACATCAATGGACTTCAATTTCAGCAGTTGTAGACAACCAAGCCATGCCCAATCGTGAGTATTTTTTTTCATCTTCAATATGAAACACCAAAACTGTATAAATACATAAAAACACATAATACAATTTCATGGAACACATTACTTCATTACACCAACAAAAAGAAAATCTTAAATTTGTTCTTTGTACAATCACCATGGTTTTAGTTTATTCATTCAATTTCAAACCCAAAAACAAATTATTAAAGTTTTGACCATATATTACTTTTTACAATTTCACAAATATTGTTGATTTATATGTGTGTGTGTGTGTGTGTGTATTTACCATTTGACAGAAATCTGTATTTGTTGTCTAATTCATTTCCATTTTTCCTTTCTTGCTTTATTTTCAGAAAACAGTGTATAAAAGAATAACAGAAATACTCATAGAACATGGAAGTTAAAATCCGTTTTGTGTATTTATTTCGTACACATCTTAACCATCCATCCAGTTGTGAGAATATGTACATTGGATCCTCAGATTTATTTGTATCGTTTATCTTAAAATCTCAACAAAATTAAATGTTATGGTTTCCAAATTAAATTATTTGCCCAAATATGGTAGATAAAGTAACAAGAATATAACCACCTCTGGTTTACTAGAAGCCAGCCATCGGGGCACTGTATGTAATTTTTTCATTTTCGTTGTGGATGATATATTCAGAAAACCCATATGGTGAACAAAATATGAACCGGGAAATTATTTGAACAGTACTAAAAAATTTAGCCTTCATTGTAACAAAGAATTTATTTATCCCACTACTACAGCTAGCAGAGATGGCCTTTCAGAGCTTGGAAATTGTTTGATTGCCCCTTGAAAAGGAATTGCTATAATAGAGTGTTTTGCAATTTATCAATCGCAACGTGTGTATGCTGATATAATTATGTAATGTGTCAGTCCTGTATTC
>JAXQQM020078623.1:0-153503 GCA_034641835.2 Pinus albicaulis | reverse complement strand
TCCTATTGGGTTCTTTGGTTGAAGCACAATTAAATCAACAAGATATTCCCAAGAATCTAATGAGATGACCACATCGTCCAATACTCCTTCTGGCTTAATTTTAGATCTATCTTCCAATTCAAGCACATTGGGAGTAGGGTGAAGATGAGATAACTGAAGTTGATCCACGGTTTTCTTAGTCATGAAATTAATGGCTGCCCCCAGGTCCATAAGAACATTAGAGACAAGGAAATTACCAATCTGAACTGAGACAATAGGGTTTCCGGGATCAGTATATTTTTCCACAGACACACATCCCGTCATCAAATCTGCTGCCCTACCAACAAATTGAATGGTTTGGGGTTCCAATATCTTCCTCCCGGGTTTCTTGAGACAGATTTCCTTAATAATATTAGTACAAATGGGGATCTCTTTAATGGCTTGGAGCAAAGGTATCTTAACAAAAATATTCCAAAGCTCAGGTGCCAAAATAGTCTCAGAAATAGGCTCACTCCTTTCCATTACTAGCCTCTCTGGGAAGGGAGGCTGGTTGGAAGAGGATAGAAAGGATTCAGAGGGTGAAGGATGCTTATTGACAACTTTCGGAGAATGGTTAAGAGTTTCCTCTTCTCCTTTATCTTCAACAATCACCATAGGTTGCTTCTGATTTTCTGATGTTATAGTCCTTCCCGATCTTAATTGAATATCATGAACCCCAACTGGAATAGACTGCTATTTGAATGATAAAGGTGGGTTTGTTACATAGATCATTTTCACTCCTTTATTATTATTAGGATTGGGCATAGGTTGAGCATGCAACTGAGGAGGTCGAAAGGGTGGAGGTAAAGGAAATAGTGGAGTAGACTAACTCAGAAGTTGAGGCATTGAATAAGGTATATGCATAGATTGATATGATTGCATGGGCGGCTGGTGGGAATATGGAAAATGAGTTAGCCCTTTCCAACCTTGTTGCCATGGTTGAGAAGGTTGCCCATGTTGATATAGATTCCCATACTGTCGCTGCTGATTAGTGTTAGGATAAGAATATGCATGTGAATTACAACCAAAATAGTGTGGAGAAAATTCAGGAGCCATACCTGTACCTACCTGAGGTCAATTCCTTCTTACTCCCATAGCATACAAGTATTCAGCTTCAGGTTGTCCCCCTGTAAATACAAATTTAAGTCCAGGTATAGAGGGAAATTTTTTTTGTGACATGGTCTTCTGCACAAATAGCACACTTGTTAGTTTCTTTCAAATTAAGAGGACACTCTTTAGGAGGATGCTTGTCTCTACATTTAGGACATAAAATACATAATGAATCTTGTTCCTTCATAAGTTTTTGCTGCAATTTTAAAGAGTCTAACTATTTGGTAACAATATTCATTATATCGATTTTCATATTTTCCATTTTATTTTCTATTCCAATAATCATAGGATCAGTAGATTTAGTTTTTATATTTCTATTTCGAGTTCCTCTACCAGATCTGTACTGATTTCTTGAAAATTTCCTACATAATTCACAAATTTGTTCAAAATTTTGCTGAGAAATATCACCTTTTCCTAACAGATTTAGATTATTTCTAGCATTATCAGTAAGTCCTCTTAAGAACAAGGTTATAATAATACTAGGATCAAACTTAAGTTTCAGCCTTTGTAAAATATACAGAAATATTTCTAGGTAATCTTCGAGAGTTTCATCATCATCCTGTATGATCATAAAAATCTTATCCTGCATGTCCCGAGTTTTGCAATATTCTTGATATTTAGACAAAAACACTCTCTTCATCTGATCCCAAGAGTTTATAGTGTTTCCTCCTAACCCCATAAACCAGCGTAAAGCTGAGTCCTTGAGAGTAACAGGAAATAATCGTAACTTCTGAGCATCAGTTGAATAATCATAACTTCTACACAGAATATCAAACTCGAATAGAAAGGAGTCAGGATCTTCATGAACTTTACCATGGAAATGAGGGAGAGATGATGGTGGAATATTATTCATTTGCACCACAGTATCAGGATCCACAATTGGAAATGAAAAAGTGGACTGTTCTCTACTTACCTGGTTTTCACCAGTCCCTTCCAAATGATCTTCCTAGTCCACCATTGTTTCCCTTCTACTTGTACCGCTCTCAACAGACTGATCCACACCTAAGCTGTTGACACCAGAATGCAGATGGATTGTTCCTGCGTGATGGGTTTGAATTGGATCGAGCTTCCTGCTTATAGAAGGAGACCCAATGTAAGAATTTTTTTCAAAATTCTTCTAGCCCTTAGTGGGCTTCGAACCCTTACCTTTTCTAGGCATTCATTTCAAAAAAAGAAAAATAGCAACAACTTCTAGAAAATTTTTTGTTAGAAATCAATTAAAACCAGTAAAATTACTTCAAAAAAAGCTTTTTCCAATGTTCAATGCTACAAAAAATAAAGGAGAAATTACCTCTATTGTATAATCATAAAATTATTACCAAATCAAATCGCCTCCCTGGCAACAACGCCAAAATGTTGGGTGCAGGAATTACACTTAAGCAAACTCCTCAACACTTAATTTGTCAACCCGAGGGATTTGTAAGCTTAGAGACAAAGCACAGGAAATGCCAGAGATGGTATGAATCTTCCTAATGTAAATCCCTACTTTTTAAAGGAAATATTGCAGAATCAAATTAAAAAGAGAAAATAAAAGCAACTTGAACCATCAAAAAATAATATAATACTGGAACAAGAAAGAATGCATTTGCAAGAGAGAATTAAGGATAAAAGGCAATCGCTCCAGTTGATTATTATTTAATTACTGAGTGGATGTTTTTCTTTAGCAGAGACACTTAGCAGTCTCATTAGATGGGCCCTTAAACCTGCTCCTTTAGAGATTTCCTTCTTGCACTAATATGTCCTACACTTTCGCAGTCTGCTTGCACTAGTGCAGGAACAGAGATTTATGTGAAAAGGTATAGATGGTGTCTTTACTAAAGGATTTTTTTCTTCATACAAGGGCTTGAAATTTTCTAGGTTCAAAGCACTCAGATCCCATGGCAAGAAAACAGTTCTTGCACTGGATCAGGCTTCTTGCACTTAGGATTTAATTCTTAAAACGAGTGTTTAATTATTGCAAGTGCTATTATACTATTAAATCAAATTGCACACAAAAAAATGAATGTTTATGGTCTTAACAGAATGCAGAAATAAAGAAACAATCAATGTATATATTTATCCTGTCATAAGCATTTAATGAAAGAAAGAGGGTTGCGGGAAGTTAAACTAAGAAGGTTTGCTGCATCAAACCAACGTGCATTGGTGCAGGTTCATTTCTCATGCTTAGACCAGGAAAGAAAACCAATCAAGCAGAGTTGAAAAAAAGAGATATCACACCAATGTGCACTGGTGCAGGTTTATTTCTCCTGCTTGGACCAGACTGAGAAGAACCAATCTGAAATCAAGTGCAGGAACAGAAATTGCAGGAAAAGGAAAGTTATCTACTTCACACAATGGATCTGCATGCTCTCAGATAGGAATAAATGTGCTTAAGATCAAATCACACTTGGCAATGTAAACCCAAACTACAAGAAAACACGAAATGGGGCAAATGTGATGGGTTGGTTGGGCCCTAGCCAACCAGCACGTTTCTCGTTTAAATAGAAACGTTGCTCAGTACCTTAACTAATTCATCAACTCAATAAAAAAACATAATTTTTGAAACATAAGGCAGAGATCCTTTTATTAATTCACTGAGGCAAGTACATACATTAAGGCATCATCCAGCCCAAATTTGGGCGATAACAAAATACAATGACATGCTACTGCCTCTCGGCTGTGTTTCTGTTCTCCTCTACTATCAAAAACCCTGCCCCTAGTCCTATTTACATTTTACATTATATAGACCTATGGCCGAAGGCCAAAATAGATCCTTTAACTGATTACATAATAAAACGCAGAGTTTATCTTTTCCGTCTTCAAAATTAGGTAGTTAGCAAAAATGGCTATGGCTAATCTCCAGCTTCTGCCCTTCAGGATTGGTCTCGGCTTCCTTTGGATCACTCTGCTGTCATGGCTGAAGCGGCTCAAGACGAGGTGGTGATCAAGGAGGTTCAGATCTACTGCAAAGATTTGCTATGCTGGAAATGATGCAAGATACGATCCTGCACTAGGATCAGCGGTCACGGTAAGTACTCTAACTACCAAATAAACATAGGAGATATCGATAAGTTACAAATAGTAATTAAAAGTAAGAGATCATGTAATAAATAATTAATAAATGCTAAGTTGAGTTAAAAATATGAAAAATAAAGTTTATACGAAATATGTCACCGTGCTTGGATTGGTGCAAGATGAGGGTGTATAAAATAGGTAAAATAGAGGTAAATGGTTATGATTTAGGAAGGGGAAAATGGAAAAAAGAGAGAAAATTAGGGGGCTAACACTAGTATGAGTCCTACCCTTCCCTTCCAAATACATTTTTAACCATGTTAGAAGGAATAGGTAAAACAACATTATCTTCATGATTAGTAATGGAATTAACAACAAGGAAATTTTCAGAACATTTACCATAATTTGGAGTGACCTCATCCACTAATTCAAGATTGGAATGATTTAGGAAGAGAGAATAGTTTATTATACCATTAGGACTCTGAAAATTAGTCAAGTGTTCTCCAATTACCTCTTCCCTTCCTCAATTAGGGTTTGATTCTCCTCCAAGATTATATATTTCCCCATCTCTTCAATAATAGCTTCATGACCCTATTAGCAACAATATTATTTATCAAAACCCCCATAAGCTCCTCTAATTGAGTCTTCATCACTTTACTAGTCAAATGCATTACATACCTTTTCTACTAAATCTTTCTTACAAAAATTTGGGAGAAATATTCTACTATATGGTCATACACATGGAATCATGTGCATTTAGATAGTACCTTGATATAATCAAGGGTTTGCAATGAGAATTTCTCCACACCACGATCTCCATGAATTCTACTAAAGCCACATTGATATATATATATATATATATTTCCATCAAAACTAAAGCCATAGTTCAACATGTGTTAGATATGAAGGAGACATCATCCTCTAGAGTTATACGAAATGATTCCCTTATCTTTCTTAGGGATTCTCTACCAAATATCCATTGGAAGGATAGGGAACTAAACCCATATTGAAACTTTCTTTAGGAATTTTGTTCTTGGATCAAAGAAATTTTTCTAGGGCTTAAACATCAAATATATTGTACTCAGAAACCAACAACCCTCTAAAACCATATTAGGAATCTATCTTAGATATGCAAGGAAAATTAATTCATCCACGTGTAAGAGTATGAGCTACATGTACATAGCCTAAAAGAAGAGCTAAATTCCTCTAAATCCAATGATTCAAAGTATGTTCAAGTATTTGTAATCTATAGAACAATTTAATCAAGTCTTTACCAGAGTAATCCAATTATTGTTCAACCCAAAGGTCCTAGCCTAATATGATTCTTAATTTTGAGTTGTGTTACACACCCAGTTTAATTAGTTTTATCACCCTAGGCACCACCGCATTAGCCTATTCCTTCATGACTTCCTATGAACTTGAAAGAGCCACCAAAGGCAAGCTAACATTAATGAATTCCAACTCTTAGACATAGCCACCCTTTACCTATAAGCTTCCTAAACTAGGTTAAAATTGATAAAAAAGCTCTCTTATAATTATACTTTGACAAGCCTTCTCCCTCCCATTAACATTCTCACTGAGTGCTTGATCACAAG
Source organism: Pinus albicaulis (assembly GCA_034641835.2). NCBI lineage: Eukaryota > Viridiplantae > Streptophyta > Pinopsida > Pinales > Pinaceae > Pinus > Pinus albicaulis. The sequence goes on along the minus strand of JAXQQM020078623.1, from coordinate 147,789 downwards.
CTTATATTATCACACCATCAAATTTGACACTTTTAGCATTCCCACTCACCAATATGAAGGTTGATCTGATAACCACAAACATTTCCTCTATACTAGGAATATTGGTTATTCTAATAATGCCATTACTTATGTTCTTGCAAGCATATTTATCCCTTTTTCCATAGTCTTCAAATGAATTCTCCAAAACTATATAGGGACCCTCGAGGATACTAGGATTAGTGTGATACATAGGTCCCTGCTACTTCTAGCTTAAAGAAAAAAATCTGAAACCCATCATAGAAATATTTAGAAAAATTGATAAGCTCCTCATATTCATTCATATTTCATTCCTCATATCCTTCTAAATTTTTTAAAAGAGTATTTCCCATTTGTTAAGATATTCACCTATACTAAAGGTATGTATCTAAATGAATTTTAGTTTTTTTTTAAAACACAATAGGGAGTATTCCCATGGGGCTTTGGATTGACGGTGATTGGGTGCACTATTAATGAACTCCTTGTGATAGGTCACTGATTCAAATATCCCATGGGTTATTCGACCAAAAAAAAACATGGTAGGAAATATCTTATATTAAAATATGTGTTTGGGGTCATAACATTATAGAAAGAGTAAAAAAATGATAATTTAGGCTAAGTAGTGTAGCCTTTTCATCTAGTCTGATATATAACTAAATCATATGTAAGAATTATACCATACTAGAATATTAGTATGTATATATTTGCTAATACAAGCCAAAAATCCAACAAAATTTAACCTCCGTAGAATCTAATTATGGAAATGATGATAAAAAAACCCTATGCATATGCTCTAGATCTAGAGGGGGATAACTAACATTAAAATCAGGAATCATTACATGACCATGTCTCACAAAGTTACTAGAATAAGGGGAGACCAACCTATCTTTGATCCATGCGTTGCCAATACTCCAAAATTTGGGTTTGGAGAGCGCTGATTTCATCTTCACCCTCTTGAATATGTGCTTGTTGGTCCACCATAATCTCCATAGTCCATTCCAAGCTTAATTATAGCTAATTATACCTTAGATGAAGCTAAATAATCTCCTTCTGTACATTTCAAATTCCCTACTCTACTCTGCACTAGTGATTACCTCTATTCAGCTCCCATTCAAAGTTTTCACCCAATTTTGTTTATTGTTCATATAGTTTATATGGTCAACCCAATTTTGTTTACTGTCCTTATAATTTATATGGAAATCCAAAATTTAAAATAGGCAACTACTGAATTAATTCCCTTCAAAATTCAAGTCACAATTAAATTTCCTAACCAAAAAGGCTTATTTTTAGCATTAAAGGATGTGAAACTTCCTTGTTAGTGGTCAAAAATTAGCATGTAGAGAAGCCAACATACTACCATTGAGTTGATTCCCTTCAAAACTAAGAATCACAAAAACATTTCCAATTCAAAAAAACTTACCATTAGTGTTTGACGTGGCATACTCTATTGATGGTGATTCAAAATTAGCATGTAGAGAATCCCTTCACACACCAACCCAAATTACAATATAAGACAATAGCCATGATCATTCCTTGCATAATCCCTCATCGAATTTTGTTGCACACTATTTGTTGGGTTAAGAAAAATGTATGTTTTACCCCCATATTTACCATGATTTGTCATGAAATTTTATATAATTTCTCTTCATCTTAGAAATAAAGTAAAGGAAATAATGCAAAAGTGAGGCAGAGTGGACTAATGATAAAAGGAGCGTTTGGTAACATAAAAAATGATTTTTCGTTGCCTTTATTGATAGGGAAGGAAAATAGTCAAACTGCTGACCGATGACCAAAAGAAAACATACAAGGAAGGCAAACAAAATCCTACAAATCGGCAAAAGATGAAGAGGTATGGTAACGCTTGAAGTACTTAATCGATATCCATGAAACAACAGGGTCCCATAATGAGAAAGATCCTTTACTACTCTTGAATTCACCTTTAAGCTATAAAAGGTCGAACAATGAACAAGAAAAATAGTTCCTGTAATATAATATTTCTGTAATAAACGTATTCGGACAGAGTCTACTAGTGTATTGTTCGGTGTATTAATGAATAATTTGGAATTTTTGGAATAAACAACTTTTGAATATTCCTTAGCAGTAGGCTTCTAGTGGCTTTGGGCCCAGCTTTGGAGGTTCATTTGTTACTTCTGTGCTTTACATTTATTTACATAATTTGCGTTCCCATGTTATCCATTATGTTTCATAATATATCATTTGAATTGGTTAATTGCGAGCATGAGATGTTATATCTCTAGTTTTACTAGACTAGTTTACCATTCATGTTATTTGATCAAAATTCAATGCTTTTACAATTTTTAGGTCAATTCCGATGTGATTGCTGTTCAATTTTGCATATAGTTGACGTTTGATATTTTCATCATCATTATGAGCATTTGGTTGATGTTTAATTTAGAAGGATGTTATTATTTGATTGAAAGATAATTACATTTAAAAATCTAGAATAATTGATTGCTATTCAATTTTATTTTAATTTCTATTCAATTCGTTAAAGTTGTTGTTCAATTCATCGAAGCGTGCTATTCAATTGTAGTTTATTCCTTTTAGTTTTAAGTAGTTATTTCTGCATAGGCTTTAGAACAGAGTTAGCTCCCTTGAAGAGTCAGAAGCATTTCATGCTTCACTTCAAAGTTGCTTTGATTGAACTTCGAGAATTAGACAATCTTCCTTATGAAAATTTAGAGTCGCCAACCCTTGATGTCACTTGCATATATTGTGATTACACTCTTGAAATAAAAAGACTTGCCTTGGGTTGATAATTTATGAAGAGAATTGAGGTTACCTTCAAATAGTCACCTTTATGACCCAACATTTTGGCATCATTGTCCGTGAGAGTGTTGAAGAGTGATGTCCTTTATTTTTTTTTCTTTTGCTGTGGAAGACTTGGGTATTGAAAACGAAAGGTAAGAACCCATGTACCAGAAAGAAAAGTGCTTTCTCTCCAGCCCTCTTCTCAGCAATTCTGTAGAGGTTAGTAGGATAAGTGTCCTTGTTTTATGACTAGGAAGAAAAATATAGATCAAAACCCTCCACTTAAATCCACAAAAACCAAAGGATCAGTGGTCATTGGAAGAACAACATATATAGATGAAATCATTAAGAAGGCTGAATCCTAGGCATCTGTAGGACCCATAACCATTCCAATTCAAAGTCCTACTACAGTCCCTTAGGCAAGAGCCTCACCATCTGCATCCCATGCCAAGATTCATAGTGAAATCGAAGGGTATGAACAAAGCCTTCAGACTGCTGAACACGTAAGTCCTAAACCTTCGAGAGAGGGAAATTATTGCAATTTGGAGGAAGGAGAGGGAGAAAATAGCAGCATTGTACAAATAAAAAATCCAAAGCCTAGATCCCTTGAGAGAGTGTTTGAGATAGAGACAATCAGTATCCAAAATTGGGGAAGTGCTATAAATATTCCTCTAAATCCACTCCCTAATTCCACTCAAATTATTTCCCCAGAACAAGAAATCCCCGAATATTACTGGCATATATTTGATCAAATGGAAAACAACAAAAACTAGAGGTAGACATCGACATTGGAGTATCCCATTGTTGATCCAACCACAAATTCCCCTATGAAAGCCATTCCATTAAAAAACATCCTGACCTTCCATGGGATGAACTCAAAAGATCCAGAAACTGAAACTATTTCCCTCTACTTTGAAAGGGACAACACTATGTTGGTTTATGGGGCTCAGTGGAGGAACCATTAATATTTGGGATCAAATGGAAAACTCCTTTCCTAACAAATATCAATACTACTACCAGACTCGAGAAATAAAATAAAAAATCTTCAATATGTCTGCAAGAGACAATGAGACATTAGAAGAATGTGTTGAAAGATTTCAATATAACTTGAAAATATCTCCATATACTACATTGTCTAAGGATATCTTAAAAGAAACAACGATTAAAGGAATGAAAGAAGAATCGGTCGAAACATTTAATATAATGGGAAAAGGGGACATCTATCAAGAATAATATGATGACATTACTATGTTGAAACATTAGTTAAACTGAGAGGGGGGGGGGGTGAATCAATTTAACACATTCATGAACTTTTTAAACTTTCAATTAAATTTATTTACAATTTAACTTCATGATCAACTTTATAAGTGAACAAACTTAATATATGAGAAGAAGTGTTAAGATACTGTAAAAACAGACTTATTATGAGAGTAGCAAGTATTAAGTAGATTGAATAACCATATCAACACATAAACATCACACATAGAGACAATATATATAAATGGAAACCCATAAAGGGAGAAAAATACATCTTATTATTGTTGTGATGCAAAGGCAAGCTCCAACTCCCTCTCACCACTAATTTTCTGTAGGCACCAACCTATAGGAGGCTCCAACCTCAATTCTGCAAGCTACAACTTGCAAGGAAGCTCCAAATCCCTCACTTTTTCATAAAAGAAACACTTGCTGATTTACCTTGGGTATCAACTCTGTTATGTACCTTCTTTAATACTGTCCTCCAGTCTTCATATCTGTCTTATTTATTTCCTCTGCTTCAATTCTGCATTCTCATTTCTTTTACCAGCCTATTTAGAAATATGTATTCATTTCAATTTTACAGTGGGATTTTGTTTTTCTTTGGAGACTTGCCAATTACATTACAAACAATGTAAAATCAATTAAAAACCTTTTCATTCAGTTACAGTATGAATTTCAAAATCAACCCATTCAACAACTCTGCTCACTCTATTTTCTCTCTCACTCATTTTTTTTCACTATCTCTGTCTTTTTCATTTTTTTCATTTTCCCTGCTCATTGTAGTTGTATAACTGCTGTATATACAACAGTCTTTTAATACAACACAACCGACTCTCGGCGTTGTATTAAAAAAACTTTGTAACAATAGAAAACACCCTTTCGGGCCCACTTCCTCATATCAAAATCTATTGTGTAATGGTTCTCTCGTATGTTAAACCAACAATAAGTCTCCGCACAACACACACACACACACACACACAGATATATATATATATATATATATATATATATATATATATATATATATATATATATGTCAACATTTTACCATGTATTCAAACCACAACAATGTAATATTTGTTCGGGCCCACATATATAAATTGGTTCTCTTCATTATTCTTCATCGCCTTGGTTTAAACCCAAAATCCATTCAACTTCTAAAACAAAACCTTTTGGATCAAATAGTCGGGCCCACCTCCAATGAGTATTATAAAAAATCACTCATAAAACAACAACCCATACTATACTTATTCAAATCAATATTCTAATGTTACAATGAAACCAATTGCATATTCATTTAATTTGACCTCCGTAACTTTGATAGAAATAAAAGAGGGTCCCACATTTACCGACATATTCATCAACCTTTCGATTAAATAATTATTCCATGCCTTAATCCTTTTTGCACGGCCAAAGGTGCTTTGCTTCTTATAAATATACATATGGGCAATTAACATTACAAACCCCGACATCAACAAATACCAAACACAGACCTTGGCCAACCCATATAATTCATATATTAAGGTCCTATATAATCCTTCAATTTTCTTTAAAAACAAAGACCCGATATATTATATATCCAACCATAATATATATATGTCAACACATATATATATTCCAATTACCTTTTGCACATTTTATAATACGCCCACATACAGTTCATTATACAAGGTTCGACGTTGTATATATATCAACATATTATAGCGTTCGGGCCCACAATACTTATAACACACCATCATAAATCATCGTGCCATCCAACAGTTGTGGATTCATCATGCTACCAGCCTTCAATCCAACGACAATCACCCAATGTTGCGAAAATCAAATGCACAGGTGTTAATCATTCTAACTCACGCAATGAACCAGTCCCACTCGTTAACTTACCCCTTACATCTAACGGTCGTGAGCTTATCGCTACTTCAATCTCAATCCAACGATCCTTAATGAGTTTCGCGTTTTTTTATTGATACAAACGTTAACACTTTAAAATTGCGCATTAAACGTTGTTTTGTAAAACCACTTTAGGACATGTGCCGATTAAAGACATAGATCACGTTCGAAATGTGAAATCCACTTACCACTTTAAACACCGCGCGATACTGCTGGTTTTCTCACCTCTAGTTTTACTATTCACATTCAGGGTTTCGCTTCATCACATTTAACTCTGTGGTTTTATTAACGTGCTTTATTGTATATTCATTCTTAATATAGGGTAATTGCTTCCACAATTAATTAATCTTTGACCTAAACAGATTTCAGTGGAGGGTTAGATATGTTCAACAGTCGGGTGTTGCCATTACTTACGTTCTCCACCCAAAAGGAACCAAATTTCATTTGCTCCTATCTAGTATTTCTCACCAGATTTCTACACAGACAATTTGTGAACAACCCATCTATTCAAATGCATGCCATTCATGATAGGTATTTGTAATATAGGTACCTCCTCTAGCATAAATAACTCAACCAATTATGGTTCACTTCTATTGATTTCAACACTGGAAATAGAACTCGATGCCAGGCCATTTATACAGAGAATTAATGTGTTTAAATAGATAGAGTCCACTATTGCATATGCCAAAATTATAGGGTAAACCTCGCTAGTTCCTCTGGGTTCCACACAACCAATTTCATCAGTCACATGTAAAACCCCATATTGACCCCTTACACAGAGCTTTCACCACGCACAAGTTCTCACATAAATTCTTATCAAAGTTTAAGCCAAAAATGTCTATATAATGCTGAAACAATTCATTTCATCTACACAATGAAATATACTTACTATACTCTTTCTATCCTTGGCCTGATCTTTAGAATTGATGGCCCCTTCGATCTCCTACTCTGTTCCTAGCTCTCCAAGTCTATGCAGGACTATTCATACAAACTTGATGTCCCTTCTCGAACTCTACCTCTGAAAAGGATATGGATATTCTTCAATTATCTGCAAAACACCACAAAACCCTGATAATTGCACACCACAACATCATAGACCCATTACAGAGTCTCATCATACTCATGTAATGAAAAAATTCTTCTTCACTACTCTGCATCTTGAATAGCTCTTTGCTCCAATTCCTTGTTGCCTCTGCTACCTCTTTGTTGCCTTGCTTCTCTCTTTTCCATCAATGACAACATTTCCAACAGTATCCCCCTTTGGCATTGATGGAAACACACCCTGATAATTCAATGTTTCCTTTGTCAATGTTTCCTCTGCCTTTGTTGTTCCTCCCCCTTTGACATCAATGGAAAAGGGTTGAGATTCTGATCTTGAGGACCTATATTCCTTGTTAACTGGTCTCCCCCTAGAATGATGTTTTATTTTCTTTTCTCCCCTTGAAGCGATGCTTTCTCTTCATATCAGAGAGTAGCATCTACAGACACTACCCCTAGTTTATCTCTCAAATATTCAAATGGTTCTCTAGCAAGGTGTTTTGTGAATATATCTGTTGTTTGTTCTTTTGTTGACACATATTACAACTTCACTACCTTCTGTGCTACTTGTTCTCTGAGAAAATGATACTTGATTGGAATGTGTTTAGTTTTTGAATGAAGTAGAAGATTTTTTGATATACTTATGGCACTTGTATTATCACATTTGATAGAGATAGGTTCATCAATGCTTACCTTCATGTCTTGGAGGGTTTGTTTCATTCACATGACTTGTGTGCAACATGCTACTGCTGCTATGTATTCTGCTTCTACTGTAGATAGAGAGATAGATGTTTGTTTCTTGCTTAGCCATGCTACCAGACTTTCTCCTAAATAGAATCCACCTCCACTTGTGCTTTTCCTGTCATCAACACAGTTGGCCCAATCTGCATCTGTATATGCTGTCAAAATGAAGTTTTTGCCTTTTGGCTACCATAGCCCATGATGTGCAGTCCCTTGTATATATATGAATATTCTCTTAATTGCTAGTAAGTGATTTTGTTTTTGTGCTGCTTGATATCTTGCCGCAAGTCCTACAACCAACACAATTTCTTTTCTAGAAGCTGATAGGTATAACAGACTTCCAACCATGGATCTATAAATTTTTTGATCTACATTAGTTGATCCATCATCTGCACAAAGTTTGCATCCAGTAATCATGGGAGTTGACACAGGTTTGCAATCTTCCATTTTGAACCATTTCAACATCTCTCTTAAGTATTTTTCTTGTGAGATGAAAGTGCCTATGTTCTTTTGTTGAATTTGAAGTCCTAAATAGAAGGTGAGCTCTCCAATCATAGATATCTCAAATTTTGATTTCATTTCTTCGAAAACCCTTTTGTTAACTCATCTTTGTTGCTTCCAAACATGATATCATCTACATACACTACCACAATTAAGAGTTTATTTTCATTTTCTTTTATGTAAAAATTGTTGTCTACTCCTCCTTTCTTGAACCCTTTTTTTTACAAGTATTTTTCCAGCCTTGAATACCATGCTCGAGGAGCTTGTTTCAACCCATATAATGCTTTCTTTAATCTGCACACATAGTCTGCATTATTTGTTAAGGAGAACCCTTCTGGCTGTTCCATGTAGAATTCTTCCTCTAAATCTCCATTCAAGAAGGAAGACTTCACATCCATTTGATATACCTTGAAGTCATGGTAGCAAGCAAAAGCTAAAAACATTCTGATAGCTTCCATTCTGGCTACAGGGGAAAATGTTTCATCATAATCAAGACCTTCAACCTGTGAATATCCCTTGCATACAAGTATGGCTTTATTTCTGATTACCTGTCCTTGTTCATTCATCTTATTCTTGAATATCCATTTTGAGCCAATGACATTTTTCTCACTGGGTCTTGGAACTAGTTCCCAGGTATTGTTCTTCTCAATTTGGTCCAATTCTTCATTCATAGAATTCACCCAATGTTTGTCTTTTCTGGCTCCTTCAAACTTTTTGGCTCTATTTGTGATAAAATATCTAGGTATACCTCTTCTGTCTGTTCAGTTAGCTGTCTTCTTGTCTGTACACCTACACTCTTGTCCCCAATGATTTGATCTTCTGGATGGTTCTTTTGAGTGTATCTTGAGGGGCCTTTTGATCTCAGTTTAGTATCTTCTATTGTATTGCTTATTTCATCATCATCTTGGTTCTCTTCTTCATGATCTTCTGGATGATTGCTGCAATCTGTAGTTCTTGTCTTGTTTGATAGTTATTCATCAAATCTTACATCAATGCTTTCCACAATTTTGTGAAGTATTTTGTTGTAGCACCTGTAACCTTTACTCTTGGATGCATATCCTAAAAATATTCCTTTATCTGCTCTTGCATCAAACTTTCCCAGATTTTCATCATTATTTTTTATGAAACACTTACTTCCAAAGACTCTAAAGTGCTTGATTGATGTTGGTTTACCATGCCATAGTTCATAAGGAGTATTGTCACTGTTTGGTCTTAAATGAGCTTTGTTTAGAATATGCACAGCTGTGTGTACTGCTTCTACCCAAAAGGTTTGAGGAATGTTACTTTCTTGCATCATGGCTTTGGAAATCTATTGTATAGACCTGTTTTGTCTCTCTGCCACTCCATTTTGTTGAGGTGTACCTGCAATTGTGAACTGTTGTTTTATCCCATGCTCATTGCATAGGTCTGAAAAATCATAGTTTGTGAATTCACCTTGTCCGTCTGATCTGATGCACTTTATCTTGCATCCTGTTTGATTTTCTGCCAATGCCTTGAATATCTTGAATTTCTCAAGTGCTTCCGATTTGTATTTGAGAAATGCAACCCATGTCATTTTGGAAAAATCATCTATTATTAGCATGAAATAGGATTCTCCACTTGGTGTTTTAGTTCTTGAAGGTCCACACAGATCCATGTGAACAAGTTGAAGATGTCTTCTTGTAGATAGCTTCTCTTTGGTTTTGAAGGATGTGCGAGTCTGCTTACCTAGCTGACAAGATTTACATATGGTATTTGAAGGCTTCTTTATGACTGGCATATCTTTGACTGCATTTTTCTTTCTTACACTTATGATATGATCAAAGTTTAGGTGTCCCAATCTTCTATGCCATAACCATGACTCCTCAAGTTTGCTAAGGTGGCATGCTTCATTCTCTTCTTTCACTATGTAGACATTGCTTTCTGTTCGAACACCTTTGATCAGGGTCTTTCCAATGGTGCTTGATCTTACTTCACAGTCTTGTGCTCTAAAAATAACTTCACAGCCTTTATCACACATTTGAATGACACTCAGCAGATTTGATTTCAGCCCATCCATGAATAGTACATCCTGGGCTTTTCCTCTGCCATTATCCAGACTGACTGAGCCTCTTCCTTTGATTTTTCCTGCTTTATCATTGCCAAAAGTAACATTTTCAAAATTCTTTTCATCAAAGGTTATAAACTTGCTTCTATCTTCAGACATATGTTTTGAACAACCATTGTCCAAATACCATTGTATTTTCAGATCTTGAGCTATTAGAGCCAAGTCACATTTATTCACCTTCTTTTTCCACTTCAAGCATCCTTTTGTTTGGTACCTTTTCTGAGGTGATGAACCACATTCTGTGAGAGGAAATTTGGAAGACATATGTCCAATTTTATTGCATACACAACATTTTAATATATCTTTAGAAGAATTATGAATATGAGTAAACTCTCCATGATTCATAAACCTCCTTGAGGTTTTGAACATCAATATTTGTCCATATTTTCTGCATTCTATGATTTTATGGCTAAATTCTTTACAGTAAAAACAATATCCATAAAAACAATTTGCATACTTGATCAAAGGTTGTCTTCTCCATTCGTTTGCTTTAGGAAATCTTTTCACTATTTGAATCCTTTGTTGGTTTGTATTACTTCTTCTTGTATGAAAATATGCAACAATATGTCCCAGTTTGTGGCAGGCATAACAGGTGGCATCTTTCATAGGAGGAAATAATCTCCTTTGATGGCTTGCAAATTTGACATATTCAGGAGTATATGAACCTTTTTCAGTTGACCGTTTATTTATTTCATCCTTTTTCATTTGAGCCTCCTTCTGGTTTCTATCAACTTCATTGCAGGATTCTTCTTCTTTAGGAATCTTCTGAGCTACTTTGATATTCTCATCTGCTTTTACAAAAATGATATTTTTGTTTTATTTTTCTTTGCATTTGCTTGATTCTCCTTCATAGCCTATCCCAGTTTTTATTAGAGGATATCTTTGAGCATCTAGAATTTAATTCAACTTACCAGAGCTTTTCATTTGAGAAGTATTTATTTTCCTCTGGGTATTTTCTAATTTCTTCTTTAAGCATACTACTTCTTCTTCCAATTTCTCTTTTTCCTGAGTTTTATCCTTAATTTGCTTAAGTAAAATGTCTTCTACCTTCTTGGCTTCTTCAAGCTCTACTTTCAACTGAATGAGGACTTCTAATTTTTTTTCTTCTCTTACATATTTGAGGAGAATGTCTTTCAATTTTTTGCACTTCAGTTTGAGTCTGTCAGTTTCCTCCAAGGCACTTCTTAGCTCCCCTTGAAGGTCCACTTCACCTTCTACCTCATCTTCTAGAAGGCATTCTTCTAGCTCTTCTATAGCCATCAATACAAATTCAGATGTTCCTTATTCACTTGAGAATTCAGCTAAGTCTTCAGATGCACTACTGTCTTGCTGAGCATAGAAATATTCTCTATTGAATCTCTTCCCTTTCTGCCAGTTCTTTGATATGGTTTTCTATGATTCCTGATTCTGATTCTTTTTTTTCTTATAAGGAAACTTAGAAGCATAGTGTCCAACTCTTCCACAATTGAAATATTTAAATGGAAGTTTACCTTTATATTTACCTAAGCCTTTATCCAATTTTCTGATAAATTTGGCCTCTTATTCATCAGAGCAATAGCATATATCTTCTTTTTCTTCTTTCTTATTCTTTGTCTTAAAGGCTGCCTCCCTTACATTTGAATTTCTCTGTGGGAGTATCATCTCATAGGCTATTAGTTTTCCAAGTAGCTGGTTCATGGTCAAGGTTTCCCAATCTGCTATTTCTTCTATGGCAGAGACCTTGGGATTAAAACTAGATGGTAAAGATCTTAGGATATTTTGAACAATTACACATTATTGTATGGTTTCTCCTAGATCTTTCATATTATTTACAATTTCTACAACTCTTAAAAAGAAACTAGCAATGTATTCATCATCATTCATCTTTAAATTTTCAAACTGGGCTCTATAGACTTGAAGTTTGGCTGTCTTCATATTTTTGTCTCCCTCATGAATATTTTCTAGAGTTTCCCACATTTCTTTGGCAGTCTTGTTGTGCATTACTTTGATGAATTCTGCCTCACACAGTCCATTCAAGATTGCATTCATGGCCTTTGCATTTGCCACAAAATCTTGTTTGGCTTCTTTCTCTGAGAAATTTGCCTTTGGGTCATATCCAAATTCCACATCAGCCAAAAATTCTATTCCTAAAGACATTATGTATGTTCTCATTCTGATTTTCCAGAAGGCATAATTTGCACCAGTGAAAAAAGGGGCTTTGTTAGTTGAGGATCCTTCTTGACTAGCCATCTTGGGGACCTAGGATCTCCTTTTAGTTGTTAAACTGCTACAAAAGGAACCTACTTTGATACCAATTGTTGAAACCTTAGTTAAACTAAGAGGGGGGGTGAATCAGTTTAACACATTCATGAAATTTTTAAACTTTCAATTAAATTTATTTACAATTTAACTTCATGATCAATTCTATAAGTGAACAAACTTAATATATGAGCAGAAGTGTTAAGATAATGTAACAACAGACTTATTATGAGAGCAGAAAGTATTAAGCAGATTGAATAACCATATCAACACATAAATATCACACACAAAGACAACAGATATAAGTGGAAACCCATAAAGGGAGAAAACCACATCTTATTATTGTTGTGATGCAAAGGCAAGCTCCAAATCCCTCTCACCACTAATTTTTTGTAGGCACCAACCTACAGGAGGCTCCAACCTCAATTGTGCAAGCTACAACTTGCAAGGAAGCTCCAAATCCCTCACTTTTTCATAAGAGAAACACTTGCCGATTTACCTTGGATATCATCTCTATTCTGTACCTTCTTTACTATTGTCCTCCAGTCTTCATATCTGTCATATTTATTTCCTCTGCTTCAATTCTGCATTCTCATTTCTTTTACCAGCCTATTCAGAAATATGTATTCATTTCAATTTTATAGTGGGATTTTGTTTTTCTCTGGAGACTTTCCAATTACATCACAAACAATTTAAAATCAATTAAAAAACTTTTCATTTATTTACAGTATGAATTTCAAAATCAACCCATTCAACAGCTCTGCTCACTCTATTTTCTCTCTCAATCATTTTTTTTTCGCTATCTCTGTATTTTTCATTTTTTGCATTTTTCCTGCTCATTGCAGTTGTATAACTGTTGTATATAAAACATTCTTTTAATACAACACAACCAACTCTCGGCGTTATATTAAAAAAACTTTTTAACAATAGAAAAAATCCCTTTCGGGCCCACTTCCTCATATCAAAGTCTATTGTGTAATGGTTCTAGCATATGTTAAACCAACAATAAGTCTCCGCCCAGCACACACACACACACACATATATGTCAACATTTTACCACATATTCAAACCACAACAGTGTAATATTTGTTCGGGCCCACATATATAAATTGGTTCTCTTCATTATTCTTCATCGCCTTGGTTCAAACCCAAAATCCATTTAACTTCCGGAACAAAACCTTTTGGATCAAATAGTCGGGCCCACCTCCAATGAGTATTATAAACAATCTCTCATAAAACAACAACCCATACTATACTTATTCAAATCAATATTTGAATGTTACAATGAAACCAATTGCATATTCATTTAATTTGACCTACATAACTTTGATAGCAATAAAAGAGGGTCCCACATTTACCGGAATATTCATCAACCTTTCGATTAAATAATTATTCCATTTCTTGATCCTTTTTGCAAGGCCAAAGGTGCTTTGCTTCTTATAAATATACATATAGGCAATTAACATTACAAACCCTGACATCAACAAATATCGAACACAAACCTTGGCCAACCCATATAATTCATATATTAAGGTCCTATATAATCCTTCGATTTTCGTTAAAAACAAAGACCCGATATATTATATATCCAACCATAATATTTATATGTCAACACATATATATATTCCGATTACCTTTTTCACATTTTATAATACACCCGCATACAGTTCATTATACAAGGTACGACGTTGTATATATATATCAAAATATTATAGCGTTTGGGCCCAAAATACTTATAACACACCATCATAAATCATCGTGCCATCCAACGGCTGTGGATTCATCATGCTACCAGCCTTCAATCCAATGACAATCACGTAATGTCACGCAAATAAAATGCACAGATGTTAATCGTTCTAACTCACGTAATGAACCAGTCCCACTCGTTAACTTACCCCTTACATCCAACGATCATGAGCTTATCACTCATTCAATCTCAATCCGACGATCCTTAATGAGTTTTGCATTTTTTATTGATACAAACGCTAAAACTTTAAAATTGTGCGATAAATGTTGTTTTGTAAAACCACTTTAGGACACATGTCGATTAAAGACATAGATCGCGTTCGAAAAATGAAATCCACTTACCACTTTAAACACCATGCAATATTGCCATTTTTCTCACCTCTGGTTTTAGTGTTCATGTTTAGGGTTGCGCTTATATTCATGGTTCCTCTTCATCACATTTAACTTAGTGGTTTCATTAACGCGCTCTATTGTATATTTGTTCTTAATATAGGGTAACTTCTTCCACAATTAATTACTCTTTGACCTAAACAGATTTCAGCACATGGTTAGATATGTTCAACAGTCGGGTGCTGCCATTACTTACGTTCTCCACCCAAAAGGAACCAAATTTCATTTGATCCTATCGAGTCTTTCTCACCAGATTTCTATGTAGACAATTTGTGAACAACCCATGTGTTCAAATGCGTGCCATTCACGATAGGTATTTGTAATACAGGTACCTCCTCTGGAATTAATAACTCAACCGATTATGGTTCACTTCTATTGATTTCAACACTGGAAATATAACTCGATGCCAGGCCATTTATACAGAGATTTAATGTGTTTAAACAGACAGGGTCCACTATTTCATATGCCAAAATTATAGGGTAAACCTCGCTAGTTCCTCTGGGTTCCACATAGCCAATTTCATCAGTCACGTGTAAAACACCAGATTGACCCCTTACACAGAGCTTTCACCATGCATAAATTCTCACATAGATTCTTATCGAAGGTTAAGCCAACAATGTCTATATAATGCTGAAAAAATTCATTTAATCTACATAATGAAATTTACTTACAGTACTCTTCCTGTCCTTGGCCTGATCTTTAGAATTGATGGCCCCTTCAACCTCCTACTCTGTTCCTAGCTCTCCAGGTCTATGTAGGACTATTCATACAAACTTGATGTCCTTTCTCTAACTCTGCCTCTGAACATGATATGGATTTTCTTCAATTATCTGCAAAACACCACAAAACCCTGATAATTGCACACCACATCATCATAGACCCATTACAGAGTCTCATCATACTCATGTAACGCAAAACTTCTTCTTCACTACTCTGCACCTTGAATAACTCTCTGCTCCAATTCCCTGCTGCCTTTGCTACCTCTTTGCTGCCTTGCTTCTCTCTTTGCCATCAATGACAACATTTTCAACATATTGTATTATGCATCAGGTGTTATCGAGGTAGTATGCGAAGTAGGCCAACTGGGCGAGACTCAGCTACAAGGAATTATAAACAGTCTGGTGGCAACATGACCAAAGCAGAATTCGGTAATATTTTAAAATATTTTAAGACTGATATCTTGGGCACCCTGACAACATAGCTAGATGTCCTACAAGCCAATAAAAATCAAGCTATAGTAGAAAAAAACTTGGTTGTTTTTTTTCCACGCTGTCGGAAGAAGCACAAACAACGGGAATGTCCATTAGACATGGTCCAGACATGCGCTATTTGTACCAAGGACCATGCCACTAACCATTTCCGTTCACTTCTGGGGTTAAAATCAGTCTTTAAATAGGTAGAAGAAGAGACAGAACCGGTCTACTGAATGAATCAGTGCCGACAGTGGCAAACACGACTAGGCATGCCACAAGACCTTCCTCAGTTCTTTTCTTCTCGACAATTTAATCAACAGAACCCTGCAACAACATGGCAGAACCAATCACCTTTCTCTTCCTGGCCATCCCAATCATTTCCCATGCCTCCTTGGCCAACACAACTCTCTCCAGGTAATAATTGGTCAAGTTTTCCTTGTCCCCCTCCTTACTACCAAAATAATCCATATCAGTCCGAGTGACCTGCCTCCACCTCAAAGAATACAAATTGCTATCAAAACTAGCAACAACCCCTAGGAATGACCAATCTACCGATGGGGATAGGGGATCAGAATCAACCTACATTACCAGCTCCATACCCAGTCCAACAAAATCCTCATCCTATCATGCGTCCTCACTACCAGCTCAACCCAACCCTAATCCCAATAATAGACTAGTTCAGCTAATCCAGATTGTCAAAAACCAAACCCCGAAATTGAATAGAAGAAATGAAATGAACTTAGGCGGAGTTCAGAGTGTTTTATTTCACCTAAACAAGATAAAAATCTGCCACAACTTGAATATGAAATTCCACAACACCTAAACAAAAAAATATGATAGAAACAAAGGTAAAGTAGGGGAGGGACACAGTCGACCAAAAGGAGACTGAAAACCTTATTATTTCCTCCCCACCATTCCTTAAGAGATTAACATTTCCTAAACTAATAGTCTCTTCAGATTTTGATCTCCTAGGGGAATTGAAAAAACTTTGCATTAAAATTCCTCTTCTGCAGGCTATACAAGATATTCCTATCTATGCCAAGACAATTTAAGAGCTGTGTGGAAAGAAACAGGTGAGGAAAGCAAAAACCATACCAACTATCCATGTGGTGGGAGCACTGTCAGACTTACTCTTGGGTAAAGAAACACCAATAAAATAAAAGGATCTAGGGAACCCCATAGTTACTGTACAAATCTCGAGCCACTCATTTTCGAACACATTAGTTGACTTAGGAGCAACCATCAACATCTTAACTACAAAAACCTACGAGAAGTTAGGCATAAAAATGTTAGAACCCACATATACCTTGCTGGAACTTGATGACAGATCTATTATCATACCTGAAGGAATATTACATGACATCCTAGTTTCTGTGGACTCATGGGAGTATCCAGTAGAATTTTTAGTTATTAACCCAAAAAGTAGGTTAGATGGACACCCCTTGATACTGGGATGACCTTGGCTAGTAACAACTGACACTTACATAGGCTGCTGGGCAGGCAACATGACCATTGATAGAGGTGATGCCACAAAAAATATCGTCATATACCCACCTACAAAGCCAAGTCTTCCCATTGTAAATATTCACAAACACACACATCCATACTGGGAAAAAAACATCTATTCACCACTGACTATAATTGAAGCACTCAAATTCAAAGATCAAACTGAAGATGATGTAATCAATAACTTAATGAATCAACCATCTATTTCTAAAAACTTAAAATTCCAAATGTTAGAGGTATTTATTGATAATGAATCATAGGAAGACCCCTTGGAAGACATTGATAATCAACACATACCCAACCCACAACTACTGTTCGTAATAGCATACCAATCGAAATTGAGCTAGGAAAGGTTTTTAATATTAATGGTAGTCTGGATAGTAACCAACAACAAAGGCTCATTAATGTTTTACAAAAATATAAGGGAGCATTTTCTTGGGACTACCCATACGTGAAGGGTATAGATCCTCAACTATGCACACATCACATTTATACTAACAAGGATGCTCGACTTATTCAGCAGCCCCAACGGAGGTTGAACCCGCATCTAAAAGACATTATAAAATGTGAATTACAAAAGCTGCTAGATGTAAATTTCATTTATCCTATTTCAAACAACAAATGGGTCTCACCATTAGTAGTCGTTCCAAAGAAAAATGGGAAGTGAAGAATCTGCGTGGATTACAGAGAACTGAATAAAGAAACATAGAAAGACAACTTCCCCCTCCCTTTTATTGATCAGGTCCTTGATACATTAGCAGGAAAGTGATTCTTCTCTTTACTTGATGGTTTCAGTGGTTACAATCAAATTCAGATAGCCCCTGAAGACCAGGATAAAACCACCTTTACCCGCCCATGGGGTACATTTTCCTATAGGGTATTACTGTTCGGATTATGCAATTCCCCAATAGTGTTTCAAAGAGCCATACTCAACATTTTTTTTGATTTAGTAAATGAAGGACTCAAAATTTACATGGACGACTTTACCCCATATGGATATGGTTTTGATCAAGCACTGCAAACACTATAAAAAGTATTGGAATGATGTATTGCTACTAGATTGTGTTTTAGCAACGAAAAATGTCACATGATGATGACCAAAGGAGTAATTCTATGGTACTACATCTCTGTGGCTAGAATACAGGTAGATCCGGCAAAGATAGAGGTAATCCTTTTATTAGCCACACCTTGTACTCAGATAGAGGTATGTATTTTATTTGGGTATGCAGGGTACTATCATAGGTTTATAAAGAATTTCTCATAAATTTTTGCACCCTTGTATGCATTAACTGGAAATGTTGAATTCCATTGGTCTAATAAATGTGACACTACTTTTTTAGATTTAAAGAAATTGGTATCCATTGCGGCCAACCTTATGTAGCCCGAATTGGCAGCTGCCCTTTCACATTTCCTTAGATGCATCTGACACAATGATAGGGGAAATTCTCGGTCAAGAAGAAGATAAAAAGCCCTATGCTATCTATTATAACAACAAGAATCTCACTCCTGCTGAATTAAACTATACAATGACCGAAAAGAAGTTCTTCACTGTCATTTACGCTATTAATATATTTATACATTATATAACTGGCTATCAAGTATTCTTATATACCAATCAATCCACCATTAGATACCTAGCTAATAAACCTATTACAAATGGAAGAGTGACTCACTGGTTGTTTCTTTTATAAGAGTTTGACATAACTATCAAAGACTGCCTAGGAAAAGAGAATGTAGTTGCATATTTCCTATCTAGAGTTCCAAAGTCAGATGAACCACTATCGGTGGATGATAAATTCCCTTATGAGCATTTTTTCATTGTAACAGTAAAAAAAACCATGGTTAGTAGATGTATCGAATTATCTGGTAGTGGGAAAACAGCTAAGACACTTGACATCAAAGGAACGGAAACTGATTGTTCAGCGCAGTGCTAGATTCTCCTGGATTAGTAGATATATTTTTCATACAAGATCTGATATGAATATATGCAGATGCATCTGAGAAGATGATATTTATGACATCCTAAGTGCCTGTCATGATGATCCATGCAGTGGCAATTTTGTAGATCACAAGACAGGGCACAAAGTATTGCAAATGGGTTATTATTGGCCTACAATTTTTAAAGATTCCAAGAAATATGTCCAAGCCTGCGATAGTTGCCAAAGAATGGGCTGCCCTAGTTCAATCTGACAAAATTCCATTACAACCACAATTAGTAGTGGAGCCTTTTGAACAATGGGCACTAGACTTCGTTGGGCCATTCAACCCACCATCAAATCAAAAGACCTACATACTGGTTGCCACAGATTATGTGATGAAGTGGGTAGAAATAGTGGCTTTATCAAGAGCTACAGAAGAATATGTGATCAAATTTATTTTTGAGCTATTTGTGCGGTATGGATTACCTCGAGAAGTGATAACTGATGGGGGGCACAGTTTGGGGGAAATAAAAATATGGCTAGTTTGAAGAACCACCATGTAACCCATAGAGTCACCTCTCCCGACCACTCGCAGGCGAACGGGTAGGTTGAAAGCACCGACAAGGTCCTAGAGGAAATTCTCACTAAAACAGTCTCAACGCATCGCCGGGATATGGCTACTAGACTACTGGAGGCCTTGCGGGCTTACCAAACAACATGGAAAAAAACCACTGGATATTCTCCATACCATCTGGTATTTGACAGAGGCCCAGACCAAAAGACTCCAGCAATTAAATGAATTAGATGAAGCACGACTACTTGCTCTACAGTGCAATTCAATTATTCAACAACAATGAGCTAAGTGGCATGAAAACCTCATAAAAAAGAGAACATTCCAGAAAGGAGATTGGGCACTCCTCTACAACTCCAAATTCCAAGACTTCCCGGGTAAGTTACAAACAAGATGGCTTGATCCATATAAAATTCATGAAGTACACAACAATGGTACCATTACCTTGACTACCATAGATGGATATGGCTCCACCTTTTGATTCAATGGACACCAGGTGCGCCTCTATCATAAACCACATACAAAATATTTTTTCTGCCAACAGGTGCGTGATGATCCCACCATCCAAATTTTAGTTGCAGGGGGTGAGGGCCCCACAGCTTTAAGTTCATGAAAATTTGTTATTTCAACTTGTGAATATTGTATATACGTTTCCCAAAATTTATAGTTTTTATTGTTGTACATTCCATCTCTTTTTCATGCTTACAGCTGCATTATTTTATCCTTTCGTTTGTGTGTGATGTTCAAACCTTTGAACGAATATTGTTCAATCGAATTGAAAAATTGTTGTTCAATTCAATTGATTGATCGTGTTTTGTGTGTTTATTTTGTTGTTCAGAGCTTTGAAAGGTTGTTTTTCAATCCAATTGAATAGCTACTGTTCAATCGAATTGAAGAGTTGTTGTTCAATTCAATTAAAAGACCATGTTTCGTGTGTTTATTTTGCTGTTCAAACCTTTGAACAGTTTCTATTCAATCCAATTGAACAACTACTGTTTAATCGAATTGAACATTAGATGTTCATTTCAATTGAACAACCGTGTTTCGTGTGTTTATTTTGTTGTTCAAACGTATGAATGGTTGTTGTTCAATCCAATTGAACAGCTGATGTTCAATCGAATTGAACAACTGTTGTTCAATTTAATTTAACGACTGTATTTTGTGTGTTTATTTTGTTGTTCAAACCTTTGAATGACTATTTTTCAATCCAATTGAACAGTTTTTGTTCAATCGAATTGAACAGTTTTTGTTCAATTCAATTGAACGATCGTGTTTTGTGTGTTTATTTTGCTGTTCAAACCTTTGAATGACTGTTGCTCAATCTAATTGAACAACTGTTGTTTTATTCAATTGAACAAATTATTTCTTTTCTAGGTATGTTTTTTCTTACTTGTGATGGTCTCTTTTTGAATATCCACTCCCCTTTACACACCCTTGCCATAAAAGCCATTTTTGAGACGGAATTGGCACTTGAAGAGGAGAAAAGCAATTATATTACTAATATGGTGATCCTTTGAAATTTTGATTGAAATATCTACTCCAGAAGCTGACATGTTATTATCTATTCAATGAAGGACTCGGCATCTCCTGTTCAAACATATTATCACACAATTCATTTTCATAGTCTTATGTGGGTATATCTTTCTACACTCTCAAGTAGTGATTCTCCTTGACATGAGGATATAAGAATAAATATGTATTAATTGTATTGGCATTATTTTTACTTCTCACACCATCCCTAACTCTTAAGGAGTTAATGAGCCTCCCTCCATATATAAAGAACAAAAAATATTATGTCTATGTGCAATTTTCAAGAGAGAATAGGGGGTCTCATCACGAGCCAGCCAACCATGATCATAAGAGTTTAATAGGTGACTTGCCCACAATTTACAACACACTAGCGTAGTGACCTTATCGAAAAATAAAACTACTAGAAGGACATGAGGTCTCATCACGAGTCAGCCTGATCACTTTGTTACAATCCCCGTGAATGGCACTATGCCTATCTAGCTACCACACCAGCATAGTGGTCTCTCCATAAAACAAGCAAAATGCCTGCTTTTCAAAAAGAAAATATTATGTCTATATGCAAATTTTTAAGAGAGAATAGGGGGTCTCATCACGAGCTAGCCTACTATGATAATAAGGGTTTAATAGGTGACATGCCCATAATGGCCAACACACCAGGGTAGTGACCTTCTCGACAACTCAAACTGCTTGAAGGATAGGAGGTCTCATCATGAGCTGGCCTGGTCACTCTGTTACAATCCCAGTGAGTGGCACTTTGATTATCTGGCCACCACACCCGCACAGTGATCTCCCACAAAATAAGCAAAATGACTACTTTTACATAGGGGATTCTAGCTCATTTCTGGGTTAAAATAGTAACCCTGTCAAGGTTATGAACGCCTTCTGGCAGCAATGTCTCTACTTGTGGTATGGAAGTATTTTCCTAACAATAACAAATTACTTTTATATGCATTACTTCCTATTAATCCATGTCCAAGATAAATGCACTACTTGAATAAGTGTTATCACTATCTACCTGCATAACTAACTATGAATGAGTTATATTTTCATGTTTGAATTAAAGGATGGCGACACCAATCATAATCCGGCACTTTTCATGCTTCCATCATGATACACCATCAAAATAGGACATCATGTAATAATAATTTCTATCCTAATTTTCTCCCCTTTTTCGGTCATTTCCA
Source organism: Pinus albicaulis (assembly GCA_034641835.2). Classification (NCBI taxonomy): domain Eukaryota; kingdom Viridiplantae; phylum Streptophyta; class Pinopsida; order Pinales; family Pinaceae; genus Pinus; species Pinus albicaulis. Next base: position 125,212 of record JAXQQM020078623.1, on the reverse strand, counting down.
CCTGACGTACAATTGCAATGATTATTAACTTCTGACCTTTTCCTCGTATGCATTCATGATTGTTGAAATCTTTCCTCTTTTCTGGAGCTCCAAGGCCATGGACACCCTTCTTTGGTACAGTTGTGATAAGTACCAATTTTTGACCTTTGCCTCGTATGCATTCATGATTGTTGCAATATTTTCCATTCTCTTAAGCTTAAGGCCATGGACGCCCTTTTCCCAATGGAGGGGGTACAAATATCCATAATGAATAAGCATGTGAATTACCCACACAACTCCCTTAGGATATGCTGATGGGACTAAGAGATCATTTCATTTACGATATAAGGTTTCATTTTTATAATATATGTGGAAAAAATGCATGCAGTGTTTTGTTTTAACCACCAGGGCTGAAAGAGACACAGACAGAAGAAGAAACCAATTTAATAAACACATTATCCATGGGGGTAAATTATCTCCGCAATGAACCCACAACCTTTCAAGTCTCAGAATCAATTCGCACCATTCTCCAGTAAGTTTTCTAGATTCCATATCCACAAAGACTTCAGGGGTTTAACACAGAGATATTAGTTGAGTTCTGGCGAAACTTGCGGGAAGGGCACGCCACAGTCAGAGGAAGAACCATACCAGTTGCAGAGGAAACCATCGCTGAGGTCTCCGGACTACCAAAAGAGGGAGAAAGATGGATTGAAATGTCTTGTTACAAGAAGTAATCTCAGTGTACCAGAACCCAGGCAAACCATTATAAAAAAAATGGAAGGGTATTAATCACGCGTCCTTGCAGCAGCCTTGGAAAGAATTGGCAGTGTTCAGTCAAATATATATCACATGCGACGGATGCCAAGATGTGGTAAAGTCCCGCCAACTTAAACTATTAGTTGTTCTCAAGCGGAAAATTTCAGTTAACTTGCCTTTCTTTCTAAATTCTGTATTGCACAATACTGCTATTCGAATTAGAAAAGCCAAAAACCCCCTAGTGGTTGTCAGCCACCATGGCTTGATTAAATTGATCATCATTCATGAGCTAGAAAAACACTAGATAACTTGGGACAAATTTGTTAATCCTACCCTACTTTTTCCTGAAGAAAACCATGTTAGAACAGAGATTGAACTCCATATAATAACCATACCCAGGAGAGAAAGAGGGAAGAGGGCCCATGTTTCGACCTCAGAACCAAGGAAACGAAGACAGTCTAAAAGGCTGCAACTACGATAAGACACCTATGAATTTCTAGATGAGGCGGAACCATCCCATACTCCACCTTCAAGTCCTAAAAATATGTCCTTACAAGAATATGAAGAAGAAATGGCTCAAGTTCTTGAGAAAATGAGGGCATCTTGTGAAATTGGTAGCCCATCTCAATAATCTAAGGGGCAGAGAGACCAGTTGAACTAGTCTGCCATTGCCAGCAGCTTTGGCCACACTGAAATCTTACCTCACCTTGATGAATTTTAGGCTTCAAGGGTTTTATCCCCCTCTAATAATGAATGGATGAGTAGGGAAGACCAGACAAAAAGAATAGCTAAATTTGGAAACCAGTCAGGAGACATTGTTATATTAGAACAAAATACAAGCAATGAAACAGTCCCCCTGATGCCTGAAGGAAATACTATTTCACCCAGCCAGAACGCTAATGTTGAAATAAACTCTTGGACGACTGAAGAAAACACCATTGCTGATAACCTTAGAACTAGCACAACCATTCCTGAAACCGAAGTCACTGCTCCTCCTTCTCCTACCAAAAATTTTCCAAAAGAAAAATCAGCTGAGATTAGGTTTGGGAAAATGAGCAGCAAGTGCGAGAGATTGAAAAAAATGATAAAATATTTGAGGAAACAGTTTAAAGAAGCAAACAAGGCTCAGAAGCCTAAGAAGGAATTTCTACCATGGGAACCGAAATAGATTTTGTTACCTAATTGGTAGATACTGCTGAAATTTATGTACAGACTGACCTAATGGACAAAGCTAAAGCCTCTGTACAGACCAATTTAATAGATACCACTGAAGTTTCTATACAGACCGAGTTAATTGATAAGGCTGAAGCCTTGATACAAATGGAGTCGATAAAAACTACCGAATCCTATGTGAAAACTAATTCGGATCTTATAGAAGATAAGGGGACTCAAACAGAAGTGACACCTGCCTACACTCCCCTAGTAGAAAAGGCTTCTTATCAAAATTTTCATAGCAAATTAATTCAAGTCCAACATGAATTGGCCCAGTGCAGAAAGGAAGTAGTACCCTTATAGGAACATCATGCACTACTGAAGTGGTTTAAAGACCTTTCTATAACTTAGGATGAGACATTTTCCCAACTTAGGTAAGAAAGGAAAAAAGTAAAGAAAGCATAGGAGCAAGTGGAACAAGCTAAAGAGAAAACTAGTATGGTTTTCTTTCTTTACTCAGATGTATTAACTTGTAGGGCACCAGCCACTAACTATGCTTTATTATTAGTGGAACAACATTTATTGTTGAAAGTCAAGGCTGTCAGGGAAGGGAAGCTCACCACTTTTAAAACCATTAAGGAATTTTTCTAGTGTTGCAATGAGCAGGATGAGAAGGTCCAACATCTTTTGTTTGAATTATATTTACACAATTTATTTCTAGAGGAGGACAGGGGTAGTAATCCCAACCTCTTCATAGTGGATGTTTAGTTCCAGGCCTTATTATCTTTTGTTAAAAGCCAAACTCGATGAGCTAAGGCTTACAACACATTTCAGAAAACAGAGCATGGCATAGACCTATGGGTCAGAGGGGAACCTACTAAACCCCTGTACCTGTTTACCCAACATAAGAATTTCATGCAGCAGAAAGGAGTGATATCCAAATTGGGACCGATTCATCGAGATATTGTGTAGAATGGGTGGACATACTTCCAAGAAATTCAGGAAGAAGCATTAGCAACAACCATATAGAGATGCCTAGCCTCTACAAATAGTGTGAAGAACAAAGAGCCATTTGGTTACAAGAACATCAAAGCTGCTTCTTCCACATTCCTTCTGTACAACAACCTAATTTTGAACATGGGTACTACATGGATAGGATGTAGATACAGATGCCCCCTCATCTAGTGCCCCCCTGAGGACTATCATCACGATTATGAGTTACTAGAGGGGCACACAAACACAACATTTCCAAAGATCAAATAAAGGCATGGCTTTAGACTTTACAAAGAAGAGGTATACCCTGCATATTATTTAACCCAACTACACCTCAACCATTTTTTTGCATGAGGAACTGCAAAAATGTAAGCAGGGGAGTATGTTGGGCCAAGAAAAAGGTATGTTTCACCCCGATCTTTACCACGATTTGTCATACACTTTTATATATTTTCTCTTCATCTTAGAAATAAATTAAAGGAAATAATGAAAAAGTGAGGCAGAATGGATTAGTGATAAAAGGATCCTTTGGTAACATAAAAAGTTATTTTTCACTGCCTTTATTGATAGGGAAGCAAAATAGTCAAACTGCTGACCAGATGACCGAAAGAAAAAAGAAAAACATCGTCAGAATTACACCGTCCTTGGTGTTTTCATTATTTCCTCAGTGAACATATGAGGGTATGCTTCTCGTAACCATCTTTCATCCTTCCAGGTAGCCTCTTATGGGGTAAAATTCCTCCATTTTAGTTTAATCTAGATGACTGCTCATTTCCATAATGTTATTTCTCTCCAATCGAGAGTATGGAGGGGATCTACCATAATTTCTCAGTTTGGTTCCATCTGTTCACCACAAGTACAATCTCATAAAATAAATTTTTACAATAAACTTTAAAAATTCAAAAAATGTTTTAACTTAAATTCTTACCTGCACTTCCTGTCAATTAATAATGTGTCTAGGATCATATATGTATTTTTTTAATAGGGACACATGGAACATGTTATGTACTTGGATATTTCTGGGTAATGCCAGTTTGTTAGCCAGTTGGTATTCCACAGGTCCAACCCTTTCCAATACATGGAAGGGTCCACAATACCTGGGAGCTAATTTTTCACAGCTTTTCCATTGTAGTGTGATTTTCCAAGGTCATACTCGAACGTACACATGATCCCCCACTTGAAATTCAATGTATGTTATTTCTAATTTGCATATGCTTTTTTCTATCATGTTCAGCCTTTAGATTCTTCTGGATTATCCTTAAAATATTCTCCATTTCTTCGAACATATCAGTGACCAATAATAATCTATCCTATGGGTTATTTGAATTAGTGGGTGTCCTACACCTTCTCCCCTAAAGGACCTCAGAAAAAACTTATTTTAAGATTCGTGATAGTTGTTGTTATAGGAAAATTCCAGTAAGTGAATATACTCCTCCCACTTGTGGGGTTGTTTCATGACATAAATCCGTAACATGTCATCTAGAACTTGGTTTGCTCATTCTATTTTCCCATTTTTCTATGGATGGTAAGCAGTGTTGTGCTGGACTTTATTACCTAACCCCAATTTTTTTTTTTTTTTTGCAAAAAGCGGATGTAAACTTTACATCCCGGTCATAAACCATCACCTTGGGCCTAACATGTGATTTAAAAATTCCCCCACATGAAAATATTTGAAATATGAATAGTTTTATAAGTAGAATGGAAAGGAATGAAGTGAGCAACTTTACTTAACGTATCCGCCACTACCATTATAGAATCATTTTGTTTCCTGGTTTTTGCTAGTCTTGTGATAAAGTCTAAGGTGATTACCCCCCATTTCCTTTCAGAAATAGGTAATGGATGGATTAATTAGGGAGGATGTTAGTGCTCAACCTTAACTTTCTGACACCTAAAAAATTAGCTAAATATTATTTAATGTATTTTCTCATGCTCATAAAAATGTATTATTTCTGAAGAGCAAAAAATAATTTTTGATATATTCTAGGTGGGAAGCATAAGGTCTCTTGTGGAATTCATCCGAAAATAATAGTCTAACAATTTTTTTATTAGGAACATAAGTAACACCTTTGTAAGTCAACAATTTTTCTCCATTTATTTTATAATTAGCTAATTGTTTTGAATTATATGAGTGTTTGTCTTGCTGCCACATAAATTTATATTCTAGATCTTTAATTGCAACTTCTCTAATGGGGGTCTGAAAAATTAAATTCCACTTGACTGCATGAAATTTAATACACATGATGTGACTTTCTAATTAGTTCATCTACCAGCCTATTTTCCTTCCCTTTCATATGTTTAATATCAAAATCAAAATCCCCTAGAAAAGTCACCCACCTTGCTTGACATGCATTCATACTAGGTTGTTTAAAGAAACTAGTTAAGCTGCTATGATCCTCCATTAATACAAATTTCTTACCCAATAAATAATGCCCCAAAACCTTTAAGGCACGTATTACTGTTGTTAGCTCCATATCATAGGCATAATACTTTTCTTCATGTTCTTTTAGTTTCCTAGACTCATATGCAACTACCTTGCCCTCCTGCATTAACACTCCCCCCACTCCTGCTTGGCATGCATTAGTACAGACTACAAATTGCTTTTCAAGATCTACAATTTTAAGAACTGAGGTAGTGGTTAATAAATTCTCTAAGAGTTCAAAGCTATGTTGACACTCTACATCCCATTTGAAGGTCTTCCCTTTATTTTGTAAGGTAGTTATAGGATATGCTATCTTGGAAAAATATTTAATGAAACGTTGATAATATCCTTCTAAGCCCAAGAAGGATCAAATGGTCGCAACATTAGCAGGACCATTTCATTCCATGATGGCTTTAATTTTCTCTGGATCCAATGATATTCCTTCTACCGAAATCGCATGGCCTAGGTACTATATATGATCCTTGTAAAAGTCACATTTGATGAACTTGGCATACAAATGGAGATTTTTCAATGTTTGCAACAATATTTTTAGGTGTTATTTGAGTTATTCTAAGTTCTTAAAATATATAAGGATATCATTAATAAATATTAGGACAAAATTATCCACATATGGATGTGATACACCATTCATAAGACACATGAAGGTAATTGGTGCATTAGTAATCCCAAAAGGAAAAACTACAAACTCATAGTGGTCATAACGGGTCCTAAAAGCGGTTTTGGGGACATCTTCATCCTTCACCATGATTTGGGGATATCCAGAATGCAAATCTATCTTGGAAAACGATGTAGCACCTTTAACTTGATCGAACAAGTCATCGATCCTGGGTAGGGGGTATTTGTTTTTGACAGCTAATTTTTAAAGTTTCTGGTAGTCGATGCAGAACCTTAAGGTAATATCCTTTTTTGTGACAAATAAAATTGGGGCTCCCCAAGGAGATTCACTTGGGCGAATATAACCTTTATTGAACAATTCCTACAACTCCAATTTAAGTTTAGTTAATTGAGGTATGCTCATGCGGTAAGGGGTCTACGATACTAGCGCAACCCCCGAGATTAATTTTATTTTGAAATTAGTATCCCGCTTGGGAGTTAATTTGGGTATTTCCTCTGAAAATACATCAAAAAATTCCTATATTACAAGCAGGTTTCCTAAGGACATTGAATTTTCTTTGGAGTTAGTGAATCCCACCTGAACCACATATATCAAACATTCATTGCGAACAGACTTGCCCAATTGAGAGGCAGTAATTGGTCGTAACACTAGGGGTATTTTAACTCCATGCAATTCATGTCTAACCCCCTCTTGGTTAAGGTAATTAATGGTATTGTCCTTACAATTCACTATGGACCAATGATCCTCCAATCAATCCATCTTGATTAGAACGTCATAATACCCCAGAGGTAACACATTCAAACCTACATCAATTGATTGCCCAGATATTTCAATGGAGCAGTAATATACTTTAGTGGTTACCCTTATTTTTTCCCTAGTAGCAAGTTATACTAATGTTTCAAATTTTTTGGTTTGAAGATGACATTCTCAACAATTTTCAGGGTAATATAACTTAAACTATCTCTCGAGCCTATTATAATTGACACAACATGATTAAACAATTTACCTTCCAACTTGATCATGGTGGTATGATATTCCACCTGATGATAATCCAAAGTAGCATTAATTTTGGGCATACTTCGAGCCACATCAACAACTGTTGAAGCATCCTGAATGTTAGTAGTTCACTCCGCTATGGTACGACAAGGTCAATTTTTATAATAGTGAGGTTACCCACAACCCCAACTCTATAGAGGAGGCTTTCGTTCTTATCCAAACTCTGGTTTGCTAGAGGCCTCAATCTTTTTAGATTCATTTTGTGCTTTAAAATTTTGATGGCTTTTTCCAAAAGTTTTGTTTGCTTGATTCCTATTCCCATTTCTCATATTTCCACCTTTCACATTTTTGTGAACTGAATATTCTTAGATGTCTTCTTTTTGCGCCAAGATTTTCCACTGTCCCCTTTCTGTTTCATCTGCTAATAGAAGATTTTGGCTTTTCTGATTGCTTCGTTCATCGTTTTAAGATTGTCAAACTATATTATTTATTTCATAAAAACATGTAATTAGCTACTCATGAACTACTTCACGTTGACCTTCTCCTCTCGAATGTAAGGTACATATATTAGTAGGGAGGTAAAATTGGCTACAAACTCATCCATTGTGAGTTGTCCCAATTTGAGACCATGGAATTCCTTTGCTTTATCGTCATAGAATCATTTTGTCAGGTAAATTTCCTTGAATAGTTTTTGAAACTCACCTCGCTCCACCTTCTGTTCATCAATTACAAGAATTTCCTTAACCTCCTCCCACCATAGCGTGGCCTTCCCTTGGAGTTGGTATATTTCCAGTCTTGCTTTTAGATTATCGTCATATTCATAAATCTGAAAATATTTGTTAATATTAATCAACCAAGCCTCTGCAGCTTCCTCCTTGTCTCCTTCAAAGGTTAGGGGTTTTATTTTCTTAAATTCTCCTTTTAACTCTATCTTATGTTTCTTACTTTTCTGATGGTGTGACACATTTTCAGATTCCCCTTCATGCCCACTCTTATCATGTTCTTAGCATTGAAGGTGAATTCCCTCTAGTGCATTCTCTCCTCCCAAATGTTGCCCTTCGTTCTGTTCTTCATTATTCGATCTCGGTATTGGGGTTCTATGATTTTGACGATCCAATAAAATCTTTAATATCCACTCGTGGTCCCGCATCAATCTTTCGTTGTCTGCTCATAGATTAGCCATCTGGTCTCTTAATTGTTGGGCAGTTTCCAACAACATTGCAGTGATATTTCGTTGCTTTCATTTGAGATGCACCCATACTTCCGGATTCTCATTTTTTTCAGTCACATGAACTAGTTCCACTATAGGTTATCTTGAGTGTGTACCCCTTGCTCCTCTTTGCATCATTAGCTCTATTATCTATCTTTCTCTGTCTGATCACAATAAGCACACTTATTATTAATTGGTGGCCCATTTCAGGGTACAATATTGTAACTTGGCGCTATGATACCACTTCTAACCGTCATCATCATTAACATAAATACTTGAGCAATACTAAGGTATATGGTAACAAAATATTTTTTTGTATTGTAATTATCACATACATATAGTGCGACAGTTACAATTAATTTTATCGTAATGAAAATACATTTGAGCACATGAACTTCTGTGAAATATATATACATTGTATGTGTCATGTGTTCTTTAATTACATTTATGATATTGAGCTAAGCTCAAACTTCAACTTAAACATTGTGATTGTAACTTTAGGGGTGATGGTTGGAACCATGTAGATCGAATTTGTGTGAGTTATGGTACGCTGACACCTCTTTCGATGTTGGGGCACTTGTGTTGCATCACCTTCATCCATGCGTCCACAAGCTCATCGAACGGTGTTGTTGGCTTAGGGTTGAATTGGGTAGCCATTTTTGCGTTGGGTTGAAGCTGACCTAGCCATTCAAGCTTCTCATTTTTTCTCCTCGTTCAGGTATGTTATCAAACCCTAAGGCTATTCTTCCTCAGATTTCGCTCTGCGCTAATCTTAGCAGGATTTCCCTTCTTGGAAGATATGCATAGTTTCCAATAGGGTGTAGTCGGTCATGCCGCACTGTGTCAAGTTGCTGAAGTGTCAGGCCAACCTCTACCTCAGTTTGCAGGTATTCCTCCTTTTAATTGTTGGTAGATTTGTTGTTTATCTTTGGAGGTTTCGATTTAACACCCATTGTACTAATATTGGTTGCTCATCGTGCAGGAAGTTTACTCCTAGCCATTGTTGGCCTTACAAAGTGAGCTCCTATAGGTACGAAAACCTCTTATTCTCTGTTTTTAGTTATTTACTTTGTTCCCCAGCCATTTGTAACTAACAATGTGTTTCTTTTTTCTAGTTAAACCATATTTCACATCTTACTCTTGCGTAATGAGAATTTCGTAATTGTGTCAGGTGCTTTGTCCTTTTCTTGTTCTTGTCGGCAATTACTTGCGTTTTCTTATCATTTGTCTTCTCGAGTTATTCCTGGTTCCGGATATGTTTATTTCCCCTTGTTGAATCTAGGGTGTTCCCATTTGAAAGAGGGTTTACACATTGATGTATTACTGTTTTGAAGGAACTCATTATGAAGGTTATTCAGAAATCCTTCTACTCGATATACTATGCTTTGTTTTTTTCAATCTAAACAACCCTTCTCTGCCCACACAGAGAGAGGGTTAGATTTCTTTATTATTACAGCCATGGCTAGCGAAGGAACAAAGATTTAAGCTAGGGTTTGACTACATTCGTGACGATATGAATATGTAATTTCCTCTTACAGATTACCAGTTTTCCCTTAACCGTATTGCAACTTATGGTTTATGAAAGTAATACTGTTTGAGTACTATTTTTGAAGGAAAGGAATTTCATAGTCTTCGTAGTTGTTGCGTTATGTGACTTTTCACTGTGTTCAAATAGTTATGCATTCAATTAAACTTGCTCGGCTTTACGGTTATTCATGGAATTAACTATGGTAATATAACTATTGGAATTATCGTATTTTATGGCTTTCCTGTCTGCTATACTTGTCTTTCATAAGGTTTTTTCTCAAATTAAAATAAGGCTTTTTCTCAAATTAAAATAACTTAACTATTTGCTTACCAACAAGATGAAATTCCATCCTTTGGAATATTGTCTGGATGCTTCGGGTACAACACCATTGTTGGTCAAGTTTGTATGTTCATTTAGCTATATGGTTATTGCTAACCTGTAAACCCTACCTTCTAACTTAGATTTCTCCACATTCTTATTATATTTTTCCTTTCTGCCCTTAGGGAGGGTTTTGTGGTGCAATATCTTATGAGTTTTCACTACATGATTTCAGAGTTCAATAAAATTTATTGTGCTAATTACTTTTTAGTAAAAAGTAATTATCACTTGTTCCGTGCTCAGGGGTGTTACACCTTAGAAAATAAAAAATCTTATTTTATTACAAATATTTTATTCAAAATTATCTTTCAGCTGATTCGCTGAAAACTTAAACTTTCACACCTTATTAGAAAATGCCTAAAATTTCACAACCAAAATGCCAAGAATTTCACAACCAAAAAGTACATCCGCCGAACCCACTCCTTGTCTAGTCACTTGTGATGTGAATTGATCCATACACATAACATGAGCGAAGGAAGTAATAATATTAAAAAATGGTATAATATAAGAAACTTAAATGCAAGCACTCACCAAAGTTGTTATGAAGATAATATTGTTGAAGCCTTGAAGACCTAGAAGTCACTGTAAGTAGCAACCGGTGGATGAAGGTACCTTAGGATGTCCTCATGTTGTGTGGTATTGTGTTATGGATGTGCAAATAAATGCATGGGAATTATATTTGGCCGATAGACATATCTAGGTAATATTTTTGTAGGATTTGAGAGGAGGAAATTATTTAATTTAGACTTTGAAAAAATGTACACCGTCATCAATCAACTGCGTGCGTCCAGGATCTGAATATTTTGTTTTATAATTTAAAAATTAAATACAATTTTAATATAAAAAATAGGAGTTAAATTGAATATTTTGTTTTATAATTTAAAAATTAAATACAATTTTAATATAAAAAGTTGAGTTAAATTCATGTTTATGTTGCCTTCATTATGGTATAAGTTAAAGAGATCGCAATAATTACGGATCCAATTCATTTTAGTAATAGGAGTGATTAGACTTTGACACTCGGCGGTTAGATTAGTTGATGATCGCTATAAAACTATTACTAACAAAGGTTTGTTTTAAAAAAATAATTATATTATATTTAAAAACTATTTTAAATATAAATTTCATCAAATTTTCTCATTATTTAAAGTTTAATACATTGTGTTTGTTTAAATAATCAATCATATTATTTTTATTTTAGAAAAAAATTAAAATCATAATCATAGTTGTTTATATTGTAAGAAAATTTCTAGAAAAAACTGTGTATTTTTTTTTTAAATTTAAAAATTAATTTAATTGAATGTAGACTTTCATAGTTTTTTATATTTTAGGAAATTTTCGAAACAATGTTTCAAGTGGACATTCCACACATCACTTTGGAATCCCTACTGACAAATCAAACCACATATTTACATCTTATCTGATACTAGACATACAAATCATGGTGTATGCCTTTGAGGACTATGTCAAAAAAAAAAAAAAAAATAGCATGCACCTTATATGTCACATTGTCACCATAGACTAGCAATATATTATGTGAGTCTGAAATATTGAGGTTCACATAATGATAAAAACCTCGAGAATAATGTTCCTCCAACACCTCATGATAAATGAAATTATTTATAAGAATATAACTTTGACTAGTAGAATAAATAGTGAAAGTAATGTTCTTCCAACACCACATGATAAATGAAATTATTTAAAAAGATTTTAACATTGAATAGTAGAATAAATAGTGAAAGTAATTAATGCATAGAATAAAAAAATCTAGTTGTCTTTAATTGGACTTTTTGAAAACTTTTCTGATTTATTTTTCCCATCTAATTTGTCTAAAATCCAGTAGGAATTCATTGAAATCACAAGTTTGACTATACATAATATAAGTGACCTAGAGGCTTTTCAGGGTATTGAATCCATATATGTAGTAAAAAAACCAGTTTAAATAACAAAAATCAAGATTTCACCTTAAAGTTTTCCATCACTCCCATATATATATATATATATATATATATATATATATATATATATATATATATATATATATATAATATTTTTATTTACATCATATACACTTAAATTTTATATATTTATAAATAGTTATAATTAAAATTTAATATTTCAATTATACATAAAAGTAGATATATCTATATTAACAAATATTTTAATTTTTGAATTTTATTGTTATTTATTACTGTGGATTTTAAAAGACAACTTTCTCCTGAGCTAAAGATTGTTGTGATGTGTTTCTACTAGACCGTCTGCCAAGCTTAAGACTAACGAGGGGTGGTCTAAAGACATTAATTGCAATATTGGAGTTAAGCAAGTGTGTCCCCTATCAACTACCCTTTTTGGCATATACATCGATAAGCTAGAGGAGTGTCTCGAATCCACGGGGTGCAAGGGCACTGAGCTTGTTGGTGTCTCATTACTCTTCTCCTATATGCCAATGATATTGTTCTTCTTGCAAAAATCCATGATGACCTTAACAAGCAGCTCCAAATTCTTCATGACTACTAGTCCAAGATGGGTATGAGAGTTAACACCGACAAGACTAAAGTCATGGTCATTAAATCCAAAAGGATCATCAATTGTAGTTTCGTGTATAATAACGAGTGCTTAGAGTAGGTTTCTTCTTATAAATATTTGTGCATTGACTTCCCCAATCAACTCAACTAGAATTATAGTATCGAGAAAAGGATTATTGGGGGTTGGAAAACCTATTATGAGCTTGAAAAAAATTGTAAGTCGGTCGATCTTTACATTTGGAGTAAAAATAGGTTCCTCTTTGAGACGCCCATCACCCCTATTGTCTTATACGGATGTGAAGTTTGGGGTTGCAGTCTATCCAGAGGGTCATGGAGGAAGATTGAGATTATTTAAAAGAAATTCATAACTTACAACCTTAAGATCAAGGGGAATACTCCCTGTCCTATCCTCTTGATTGAATCCGGTTTGTCCCCCATTGAAATTACGACTATGTTTAGATATTTGATGTATAAGAAGAAACTTTACATTATGGAATCGAAAAAGCTCCCAAAAATTTCTTCTAACTATAGTCAAAACCCCCACCTTCGCCTCAACTGCGGGTGACATAAGGATGCCCAGTCTTGGCTCAACCATTGGGGAATTAAGGAGGAGCTGAGTATGGGAAGCACAAATATTGTCAAAAATACTATAAATCCAAGTTTAAGGACAAGCCATGGGAGAATTAAGAGCTAGAAGGTAAAAGGAAGCTAAGATACTATAAGGAGGTGATCAACCCCACCCTTGATAATCAAAATTATCTCTCTGTGTTGTCCAGCACTAAGAAAAAAATGAACATCACTAGGATTAGAACTAATTCCCATGAGCTTCAGAGTGAGACCGGGAGGTGGTCTATTCCAAAGACTCCTTGGAACAATAGAATCTATCATATTTGCGATTCTAACCAGATGGAAGATGAAAAACACTTCCTTTTAGACTTCCCGACTCTTACTCACATCCACTCTCAATTACCTAACATCTGCCACACTTTCAATCTTCTTAATTGATTAATTGAGCCCAACTATAGTGATCTTGGAGCGCTTATTTCCCTTCTCTTTGACCATAGAAAAAAGATTTTGAAAATTCAAACTTAGATTCTTTCTCCTCTCTTTTCTCCTCTCTTTAGGTCCGACAGACCGCATTAGTCTTAGCGGAAAGTAACCACCACCATCATCATCATCATCATCATCATCATAATTTTCAAATTTTAATTCCCAAATTATCAAACACAACTTGAATTAAATGACTTAGCCTAAATCTATTCACTTAAAGTGCTATGATAAATCACTTCTTTGATGCCTGTGTCATTTTATCTTTGTTAAAAGAAACCCATTTTGAATAGATAATTTTTTCCCTTTCCCATAATGATCTTAATTATACTTATATACCCAAGATTCCTAATACTTCAGATTTTTAATAGCCACATTATATTTATTGATGTCCATAAAAAATTTTTGGAAAGTATTTTACCTTTATCTAAATAATTTATTTTTGGTGCACAAAATTATAATTATATATATATATAAATTAATTATTTTTATAATTTATTTTTTTAATACAATAAACACCTTTCAAGCAAGTTACACATATTTATCAATAAAAATAAAATAAATATATTATAGAATTAGTAATTTAAAGTGCATCTTAAAAGAATTTTTTATTATCAACTAATTATATATATAGAGACCTTGAAGTTGCACATATCAACTAGTATAATTATTTTAAAAATATTAATGTGATTGATATATCTGAAAGCTTCATAATTATAACAAAAAAATATCATTGCAATATGACAAATGCTTTACTAATGCACACATTTACATTTACTTATATAAAAATGTGAAGTATCAACTTTAACTCAAGGGAAAAAAAATTACACATGATTAATGGTTGATACAATAATTAAAATACAACATAGTCACAATGTACCTAACTCCCAACTAGAGTAATGGTCGCAAGGAACTTTAAATGAAAACAACTTATATAAATGCAGAGACTATACTATAATAAACTTGTCTGGTAAACAAAATGGACCGAATATTAAACCCTATCCAAGGTAGAGGTGAAAAGATCAAACCCTCAACAGAGGGGAAATTAATTATAATTCTTATAAAAACCCTAGTTGAATAGTTTCCACAACACGTGGGGGTAAATTTATTAAAAAGAGAAACGCGTAAGAAGCCATTAAACTCTCGAATTTTTCGCAGAAGGCCGCAACGGAGAGCCTCACCTACAAAGGGCAGAAATAACCAATATCAGTTATAGGGTAAAACTTGTGAGTCGTAGTTGGGAAAATTAATCAAATTGAAACCTGTGAATAAATAGGTTTACCTGCGTGGGTGCCCCCTTCCTTTGGAACTTCCAATGATGCCTCTAAGAAAAAAAACCCCAATTGTTAGAATACCATAGAAAATATAAAGAGGAATGTAATCGAACAATATGGAAGAATTAACACTAACATTTATCGACAATTAAGCATATATTTGATCGTTTCTCGCAAACCGTTGAACTCCGTTGTTTTTGTGGAAAAAAGACCAGGGAAAGATTAAGATAAGGGATGTGAATATCCTGTGACAAGTAGAATAAATATATTTGATCGTTTCTCGCAAACCGTTGAACTCCGTTGTTTTTGTGGAAAAAAGACCAGGGAAAGATTAAGATAAGGGATGTGAATATCCTGTGACAAGTAGAATAAATAGTGAAAGTATTATTCTTCTAACACCATATGATAAACGAAATTATTTATAAGAAATTAACTTTGACTAGTAGAATAAATAGTGAAAGCAATTAATGTATAGATTAAAAAAAAATTAGTTGTTTTTAATGTGGTGGGTTTTTCAAGGTGTTGAATCCATATATGCAATAGAAAAATAATTTTAAATAACACAAATCAAGATTTCACCTCAAAATTATCTTAACAAAAAATTCCACTGAAAACTCCAAAATATCACATTAAAGGCAACTCTCAAAAATTATATATATATATATATATATATATATATATATATATATATATAATTTTTATTTACATCATATACACTTAAATTTTATATATCTATAAATAATTATAATTATAATTTAATATTTCAATACATAAAATGAAATATATCTATATTAACAAATATTTGTAATTTTTAATATATATATATATATATATATATATATATATATATATATATATATATATATATTTCAGTGTTATATATAAACCGGTTACAACAATTATATATATAATTTTCAAAATTTTAATTTTTAACTCATCAAACTATATATATATAGATATGAATTAGAGTAATCTTTAGTATTATATGTAAGCTAGTTACAACTATATATATGTATAATTTTCAAAATTTTAATTCTAAACTTATTGAACAAAAAATCGAATTAAATGAATTAGCCCAGAACTATTCACAAACTCTAATTAAATGAGTTAGTCTAAAACTATTCAGTTAAAGTACTAGTATAAATCACTTCTTTCACACCTATGTCATTTTATCTTTGTTAAAAGAGACCCATTTTGAATAGATATTTTTTTTTCTTTCCCATAATGATCTTAATCATACTTAAATACTCCAAATTCCCAATACTTCATATTTTTAATAGCCACATTATATTTATTGATGTCCATAAAAAAATTTGGAAAATATTTTAGCTTTATCTAAAAAATTTGTATTTGATGCTCTCTCTCTCTCTGTATATATATATATATATAAATAATACCTTTATAATTTATTTTTTAATAGAGTAGACACCTTTCAAGCAAGTTGCACATATTTATCAATAAAAATAAAAAATAGATATATTATAGAATTAGTAATTCAAAGTAATCTTAAAAACATATTTTATTATCAACTAATTTACACACACCAATATATATATATATATATACCTTTTAGGGAAGTTAGGGAAGTTGCACATACTTTTGAACGAGTACAGCCACAATAAAAATATTAATGTGGTTGATAAGTCAAAGGCTTCATAAATATAACAAAAATTATTATTGCAACACGAATAATACCTTACTAATGCACGAAGAAAGTTGACATATGTATAAAAATGTCATGCGTCAACTTTAACGTAAGAAAAAAAAAATACACAACTTATTGATGGTTGATGGTTGTTACAATAATTAAAATACAACAAAGTCACAATGTACCTAACTCCTAGTTGTAGGAAAAATTAAATGAAAAAAAATTATATAAATACATAGACTATACTATAATAAACTTGTATGATAAAAAAAATGGACCGACGTTTAAATCCTAGCAAAGTTAGAGGTGCAAAGATCAAACCCTCAAGAGGGGAAAATAATTATAATTCTTATAAAAACCATAGCTGAATAGTTTCCACAACACCTGGAGAAAATAAAGGTAAATTATTAAAAAGAGAACTTGGTAAGAAGCCATTAAAATCTCGAATTGTTCACCGAAGGCCACAACAGAGAGCTTCACCTGCAAAGGGAAAAAAAAAGAAATATCAGTTAGGGTAAAACTTGTGAGTCATAATTGGGAAAATTAATCAAATTGAAACCTGTGAATAAATAGGTTTACCTACATGGGTGCCCTCTTCCTTTGGAACTTCCAATGATGCCTCTAAGAAAATAAAACCCAAATTGTTAGAATACCATAGAAAATATAAAGAGGGATGTAATCGAACAATAGAGAAGAATCAACACTAACATTTATCGACAACAAAACATACATTTGATCATTTCCCTCAAAATGTAGAACTCTACCTTTTTGGGGGCAGAAAGCCTAGGGAAAGATAAGATAATGGATGTGAATATCCTTAGTAAACCCTGGTGCTGAGCTCATAGACTCCAATGAGATCATGGAAAACAAAGTAAGTGACCAACAACTCAAAGAGATACAACAATGTTGGAATTTTACTCCCAACCACCACCATGAATAACAGTGGCAGCAACCCACACTTCAATAAATTTTTATTGCAGAGAAGGACGAGCACATATCCATAGAGTCGGAGGCGTTTTACGCAAAAGATCAGAACAGAGTACCCACGACCATCCTCTGTGTTTATTTTTCAACCACTGCATTCAACTTACCATATGCTAGCACAATGCATTTCACAACTTTTATGCTTTTACCTTAAGCACTTCACCATATAACTTATTTCCCCACCGATGCAATATTGACGGGACCTACCGTACACCCAACCACATTGCAAACCATCTTAACTCTTTGTTATTCCGCAAAACCTTTTATTTGTGCATTTTTGACTTACCACAACTTATCGCGTCGCTCGACCACACTTCAAAAATATTAAGTCTTACCCATAAGCCTCACTGCATGTTATGTTAAGTTTCCGCCGATGCAATATCGGTGCGACCGACAACCTTATCACACTTTGCAAGATTTCCCACTAACCTTTTAAAGATGCCCACAGTTCGCACTTCACAAGTTTTACCTTTTACCCTTCCATAATTTCGCAAGCTATGTTATTTGCGTTGCGATGCGATAGTGCTACTGCACATCGGAATCACAACATTTTAAGTTTACCTTCCGCCATTCCACAAGATAAGTTATTTGCGATGTGATGCAATAAGCGCATTTTGCACATAGGAAGGTTTTGTGTTTACCCGTAAAGTTCTGCAAGTTATGTTATTTGTTTTGCAATGCGATATTGCTGTCGCATATCGTAATCACAATCTTTTAAGTTTTCTGCCAAACTGCCCGCATGCTACGTTATTTTGGGTGCGATGCGAACAAGTGCCACGTCACTAACGCACATCACAACCCGCAAAGTTTAAAGGATAGAGTCAAAAGTTAAATTTTGAAATTGCTGAAGTGCGCGGATGCGATGTGGACCAAAACCACGTTGCATAAAATTTGAGATCCGTGAGTTTGTATTTTGAACGCATATTTACGTGCTTTCCTGTGTAATTCAGAATATGGCCTATGTGTCGATTTAATGAAGAAATGGGTCATTTTGACGGCCAAGGACAAATTTTTGTTGAACGTCCGTTCAGCATTGAATCACATTGATTATAATTAGGTTTTTAGAATTCAGTCATTTGTATAATAAATGTAATTTTAATTGTTTTTAGAGAGTTTAATAGAAAAATGAATTTCATTCATCTCTTGTGTTGTATATTTCCTTTGTGTATTTGTTTATTTCTGCATTTTGTTGTATTCTCTGTGTTGGGGGAAACACATTTCCTTTGTTATTGTTGTATTTCAATATTCCAACATGGTATCGAAGTAGGTCTAGGCTCTTAGTAAAAGAAAAAGCTCTCTTTACTGAAGAAGCTGTAAGATTTGTTTGTATAAGCAGAAGTCTCCAGCAGTGAGAAAGCTTTTATAGCAGTGAGAAGGTTTCTCTTTTATACAGCAAAGAATATTGTTTGTTTAATATAGTCACGATGGCAACAACACCCACAAGCCTGACAAATCCACAACTACCACAGTTTAATGGGAAGAACTATGATTATTGGGCCATTACAATGAGGGCCCTGTTTGCTTCACAAGGTATATGGGAGCTGGTGGAACAAGGTTTCCAAGAACTAGCAGAAGTAGCAGCGTTGGCTGCTTTGACAACAAAAAAAAGAGATTTGTTGAGAGATAATAGGAAGAAGGACTCCAAAGCCCTCTTCTATCTCTATCAAGCAGTACACGAAAGTATATTCCCAAGAATTGCAGCAGCGACAAAGTCCAAGGAGGCTTGGGATATTCTCAAGACAACCTATCAAGGCATGGAGAAGGTGAAGACAACAAAATTACAAATGCTGAGGAGAGATTTTGAAACTCTCTGTATGAGTCTGATAACACAGGCTCATTATTCACACATGTGATTGGGTTGGTTACCCAGCTAAGGTTTCATGGAGAGACACTTGAGGAACGAAGAATAGTGGAGAAAATCTTGAGAAGTCTACCTTCAAGATTTGATGCCATAGTAGTGGCAATAGAAGAGAAAAAGGATCTCTCAATATTTACAGTGGATGAGATTCATGCATCCCTGATGTATCATGAACACACTAGCACATTTGGCCCAATTTTCGATGGCCAATTCGTCGCTATTCCGACACATAGGCATTGCAAGAGCGACAGTTTGAGGCCGGGCAAAACATGGTTATCCATTACATCACAATTTCGACACTTCAATATAGTGTCGAAAGAGCGACACTTTTTTCAACGTTTCCAAACAACTGTCGCTCCTCCGACGTTTCCGAAACCATCACTCTTCCAACTTTCCAAACCGTCGCTCTTCCGATGTTTCCCAAACCATCGCTCTTCCAACTTTTTACAAGTCGTCGCTCTTCCAACGTTTTACAAACCGTTGCTCTTCCGACGTTCTTCAACTGTTGCAATTCCAACGATATGTCGTCTGACGTTTAGAACGTCACTCTTCTCACACTTATGTAACGTCTCTTTTTCGACGAAAAAGTAAAAATATTTACGTTTTTCAACTGTCGCAATTCTGACGATATGGCGTCCAACATTCAGAACGGCATTCTTCTAACACTTATGTACCATCACTTTTCCAATGAAAAAGTAAAAATATTTAAAAAAAGAAACGTCGCTCTTCCGATGCTTATGTAACATCGCTTATCCGACGAAAAAGTAAAAATATTTAAAAAATAAAGGTAGCTCTTCCGATGTGTAAGGCGTCGATCTTCTGACGAAAAATAAAAGATATTTAAAAAATAAACGTCACTAATCCGACGTGTAAGGCGTCGGTCTTCCGACGCTTGGATAAAATTATTTAAAAAAAAATCTGCCAAATGTACTAGTTTGAATGTATATCCTCTGCCTTGAGTCAATTTTTTTTTTAAAGATAAATGTAAAAAAGGCAATGGCATTATCAGGAAAAGTGAAATAGTAGGTTCCTATTACATATCTAGAACACTTCAACATAAAAGCCACATCCATCTACTCAACCTTTGCACAGTGAGTCTTTATGCACTAGCTATAAAAATGGAAATGGTTGTATCAGGACCAGTGAAAAAGAAGGTTCCTATTACATGTTTAGAATATTTCATACATCTACATAACAAAAACCAGATGCATATAATCAACTTTTGCATGACAAAATAATGACAAACATTAAATTCTCTTGAGCATGGTAAGAGAACTAAATTTGTTTACAACAGCCCACAAGATATCCATTCATTTCTATAAATTTTGCAAGAAGAAAATGAAATTCATGTGTAACAAAGTATTATGAAGAGACTTCAAATTACTGTCATATTGGAGCAACTAGCCTCTAACAGAAAATATAAAAAGAAAATCAAGACACTGAGTGTGCCCAAAGGATTGTCCTTGGAGTGGAAATTTCTATCTGGATCCCTACTTTTGCAAAAATATTTCTTATATATACAGAATTATTTACTCGCCAGCAAAAAGAAAAATGAAAATGGAAGGGCATACACAATGAAATATTTAAAAAAAAAATTAAACAGTAATGAAATTCTACTCAAAAAAACAGTAATGAAATTCTACCAATGGGCTGGAACCCATGCCATGGTTGTCGAAGCAGTTAGTGGAAAATGGAAGAATAGTATCCACAGTCCACTACTTAATATATGCTCAACCCTAAATTTGTTAGATAGGGTCCAGCCTGACTGTTTGGCATCGGATTTCAACTTTATCTCGTGATGGTCATCCCAAGACCCCATAGCCAAGAGAATCATATGCCCATTTTAGAGTACTGTGAACCACAACACCATGGTATAGGCTTATATTTGCAAATTTTTTACATGACCTACAAAGAAAATACTATATTTTATCCACTGAAAAGCGAAAATTGAAAGCACCCAAAAGTTG
Source organism: Pinus albicaulis (assembly GCA_034641835.2). NCBI lineage: Eukaryota > Viridiplantae > Streptophyta > Pinopsida > Pinales > Pinaceae > Pinus > Pinus albicaulis. Next base: position 103,861 of record JAXQQM020078623.1, on the reverse strand, counting down.
AAATGCGCCGAGTTTGAAGATTACGCATTCACTAAATGAATACAGGTGGTTGGCGAGTAGCCATGATCGCTTGGATCTGTGTTACTTGGCTCCAATTGGATGATGAATAATGGACATGAATAAAAACCTATATTCTTATCGATGAAGTGTTTGAAATTTTGGAATTGGATGCAGAGAGGACACTGAAACGATACTGAACTCTGCACATGTTCCATCAATATGATGTGAACAGTGAGACACCTAATTGGTGAGGTTGAAAGTATGTAGGTTCTGTTCAAACTGGAATATAGAATTAATGCTTATAATTATGGGTGTACAAAACAAAGAATAGGGTTGATGGATTTTTAACAAGCACAAGGCAAAGGTAGTGGAAAAATTATCTGCACAGGAGGAAATTGATTATGATAAAAAATGTGTTTCACCAACAATGATAGATATTGGGTATATGATAGAAATTGCAGTAGAGGTTGGGGGACGGTGTAACAAATGAGTGTCAAAATCAGTTTCCTGAATGTTTAGTTGAAATAAGAGGTTTATATGAAACATTTCATAGTTTCATGGATTTAATATCATGGTAAGGAACGCCTTGTTTGCAAGTTTAAAAATTCATTGTATTGATTAAAATAGGCCATTCATGTGCTTGTACATTGGAACGCCACAAAATTCCTTAGGTATTTCAATTGAATTAAGTCTAAGACACTAGCACATTTGGCGCTCACCTCATCCAGAGAAAAGGAATTAAAATTATTACACCTCATCCATAGAAAATGCATAGAAATTTCAGATGTCATGTAACAAGGTAAACAAAGAAAACATGTTGAACATTATCAACATCAAATCAAGATTTGGCACAAATATATAATTCCACTTTTATGAAGAAAAAATTAAAGCGGAACATGACAGAAGGAATAAGCAAGCTGCAAAGTCTCACCAGACAAGGGTTAGACCAAGAGGGTTGAGAGCTCTGTTTGATCTGGGAATGATCATTTCTTAGGATGGTATGTACATGTCATTCATGTACCACTGGTATTTTAGATGACAAGGGTTCAACATACTAAATAGATTTATGATCAGGAAAAGCAAGAAATGCAACAAACTATCTAACACAGCTCAATAGCCAAAACCACAACAAAAATAAGGCAAGCCTCAAAATTGCAAACAACTTTCTGTTGAGGGCATAACAGAGGGCTACTCCACTTCCAAAAGTAGAAATAAGTTACTATCTTTCCCTGTTTCAAATATCCTTCCTAGTCAATTGTTACCGAAGTCACCTCCGAACATTCTCAATTGTAATTCACATATATCACTAAATTTTACTAGGTGCATTTCAACAATATGTTTACAGAGGCTGTTATTTATAAATATGTCACAGTTACAGTGTTAAACAATTTTTAAGATCTCGTCCAGTAGTCTATTGGCCTTTTGGAGCATGGCTTCCTTGTATATTCCATCCATGAGAATGGTATATGTAATGATATCAGGGATTTGACCGTTATCTGTCATCTGTTTAAACAACTTTAATGCCTCCTTGAGATTACCTACTTTGCAGAATCTATTTACCAATATGTTGTATGTAAAAGCATTAGGGCTGAAGCCCTACTTTGGGATCTCATAGAAGAATTGTAGAGCTTCCTCTATCATTTCATGCTTGCAGAACCCAGTTATTAATGTATTATAGCTAACTAGGTTAGGTCTACAACCTTTCTCCGACATCTCCTGAAAGAGTGCCCTGGCCTTCTCTAGATTACCCACCCTAAACAACCCATTTATAAGTATATTGTATGTGAATTCATCAGAATGATGGCCTATTTTCCCCAAAGCATTTAACAGTGATGTTTATCGCCAAAATTGTGTAAAGTTAGTTGAGTTTGGATGTTTTTACGAAATTGAATTCTTTCCAATTAACTTCCATCCTCAATCCACCAAACCCACACAAAAAATGAGTTGACATTGTTGCAATCTGAGGATTGTGAACTTGTGCCTTGAAAATCCAGTTGTGCTTATGACTAGTACATTAACTATGGTGTTTTAGCACAAACGCAATGGACTGAAGCAAAGAACATATGGCATGATATTGTATGAGGATCTACATGTATCATCATGAGTTCTTTATCATGTTTTTGAAGACGTGTCTAAAGTTTGGTCAAGGTTTTTTCTAGTATGGCTGAGAGAGACTATCAATAAGAATCCCACTACCATAATATATGCCATGTTAAGCAAAGAATGAGCTGTATGACAAAGGACTGAGAAAGCATGATGTAACTAGCGGTTATGAAAAGTCAAGCTGATCTATGTATACTGTTGGTGTAAATTATCACAAATGTATTGAGTCAAGTGTTTTTTGCATAGGTTTTGATGCTATTAATAACCTGAAGTATTATTGTTGTTGGTGTATAATCTTTGTGTCAAAGAATTGTGGTCAGAGGCAGCGTTTTATTAGTATGGTTATGTTGTAGATGTATAGTTTTTCTATTGTGTCAAAGAATTGTGGTCAGAGGTAGGGTTTTATTAGTATGGTTATGCTGCAAATGTTAGTACCCTAGAACACTGTGCTTGCACAGTTGCTCTTCTTGGTCGAGCTGGGCACATCAAAGAGGTGCTCACCTTTATCAGGAAAATGCCAATAGAACCTGATGCTAGGTTCTATTGGCAATGTATAGTGAAAATTTGAAAAACAATGCATCTGGATTTATAATAGTTTGGGCCTACATGTGATTCTGAAGAAAATTCAGTAGAGCTTGTTTTCAAAACATACATGCCATTAGGAGTTTAAACCACAAATATAATCAAATGGAAATTTGATTATATTGACCCTAGATTTATACCAAGATTTTTGGATTATTTGTATAAGTTAACTGTGTGTAGACAGACATAAACATAACCCGCCAAACAACATAAACACAAGCCTCAACTATGAACACCCATTGAGCATAAGGTTTTATCATTGCATTATATAGATATGTCAATTGGGTCCACCCTAGGTGGTTAAGAGGAAGATTTGTTATCCTTCCCCTCCAATCCTGCTTTTGATAAGCTTGCCCTTCATTGGTCGGTTAAGATTGGCAAGGTATAAGCAATCTAACTCTTGCTTAAGTGCTTAAGGATAAGATGAGATAGTTCCAAACATTTAAAAACTCAATGAGCTTGCTTAAGTTATTATTGGTCAGATGAAATGTTTAAATGGGGTAACTCAAGTAGTTTGAGCATTGATTTGAGTTTTATGTATGAGGTCTCAGGGTCAATGCCTTAGGCTTGCTGCCTCTGGTAAGTGACTAAATAGATGACCTAACAGGGACAGGCACAACAATCAACAACAACAGATTTACACTGAGTACCATCTGTGAATTGCAGGGAAGAACCTGGATGTTTCTCCATGAGATTTCCATTAGAAAAGAGAGAGAGAGGGGGCACATTGTTACACAAAATGCACAAAACGACACTAGACATATAAATCTAAGCCAATCTAAGCCAACTTTGGAGGATAAAAGGAGTGCCTTCTTTTTGGGCGCCATGGCTAGAATTAGCTGGGGCGCTCTGGTCATAGCAGAACCTTGCATTGGTAGAGGGACCCGCAACTCAAGTTTCATGTTTCCATTGATATAGGTGGAGCTTTAAGAAGACAAGAGCAATCCCCCTCTCCTACTTATTATGGTTGAACCACATTGTCCTGCTACTGCACTAGCCATTGAAGTGCCACAATAATTTAAAACCCTTTTGTTGTGTTCTATTCCTCGCTATATTCTACAATTCACCCTCAATTTGACTACAGCCTCAGAGTTTATTGGGTTAGTTCAAAGGATAAGAATCCATATCCCTATAATTTGAACAGACCCACAAAAGATAGAGTGCAAAAATTCATACCTACAACCATCTATATCTCATAACCATGATAGCGTAGAAGAAAAAATAGCGAATTTGAATGGGGTAAAACAAGGGAAATACCAATCTAATTCTTCTAGAAGAAGAGAGAATTCTTCCACGATCAATTCCTCTTCATATCTCCCACAGATTTCTGAACATCAACAAAACTCGAAATATCTCCACCAACTACTATGGCTTTCGAGCCATTAATGGACTATGGCCACTTTAGGGTTTCAGAGCGTCCATGCTTCTACAAGAATCTAGAAAAATAAAGCATCATAGGGAAGAATGGAATCATGGGAAAGGAGGCATAAAGGTCGAACAAGCGGAGCGGGGAAAAAAAATTGAATAGGTTGATTAAGACAATTTGAATAGGTGGAAAAAGCGGAGCGGGAAAAAAAATTTGAATAGGTATAAAATCTAAAATTTGGTTTCACATAGTCTTAATTCTAAAATCAATCTACTTTTTGAATTAGACCTTTAAGAAAAAAAATCATATCCTAGTTTCTCGATTAGGAACAATGTTCAAACCAAACACCCTTGTGAAGAAGAATGCTAAAGGGTTTTAATTTTCTCCATTGTATTTTATTTATAAGATTATATCTAATCAATTCTAAATTGTACACAAAAATGAAAAGTTAAGGAAGTAGAAATTTATTTTCTAAAGTATGTAGGTTATTTGTATGTTTCCATACATAAAATGGGAACTTTCATTGGGAAGAAAATCCACTCATTTCCTATGGTCATTCAACCATGTCAACGATTTTGGCTCTAGGAGGGTTGTATTGTATGAATGATAATAATAATATACATAATGATATGTCACACAAATTTTTTAGTGAATATTCTAATCCTATGCAAACTTTTCAAAATAAAAATATTCATATTTAAAATTCTAGTGTTCCATATATTGAACCATTATATGTTATTCCTAATGAATAAGTAAATAATTTATGTCAACATACCTAGACATATGCCCAAGAAATAAATAAGTTGTGCATTAATCCATTACTTTTATTTTGTTAGGTAATGTGAGTTTTGAGACCAGTTGCATGTCTAGCATGTGATTTGAGTAGCCATGAACCAAGGGCTTTTAAGCCGTCAAAATCACCTAGCGATCGCATCCAACCTAGGCCACACCATCCCTTAGCTTGACTGGAATTTTTCCTACATAGTTTGGAACCAATGATTTTCTCACTAGTGATTGTATATTACCCGTTATTTCACATTCCCCAAGGCACAAATCAAATATTTGGATGTATCTTCGATGACTTGTCACATTCCATGACTAGCTTCACGCATATTGAATAGGAATTCCCATCATTTAAGAATTTTTTGGAGGGTTTTCAGGGCATATTTTTTAGGGTCTTAGGGGTTCGATGAATAGGAGATTAGGGGTTAGAGGTTTAAGGTTTAGTGGTTAGGGGTTAGGACTAGAATAATGAGTTAGTGCAGGTTAAGGGGTTAGGGATTAGGGGCTTAGGGGTTAGGGGATCTAGGTAAATTTAAGGGTTAGGGGAGTAATGATTTAGTAGTGGTTAAGGGATTAGGGATTGGGATTAGGAAGATCATAATGATTTATTGGTTAAGGGTTTAGGGATTAGGGGTTAGGGGTTAGGGGATTTAGGTGCTAGCTCACAAGTATTTTCTGCTAGGAAGGCTTTCCAAAGAGGTTGGCTGGCATCACTATGACACTATTACGGAATTAAAAGGGAAGAGAAAGGAAAAGGCTCAGGTATCATATGAGATAAGGAAGAAATTGAAAAAATTGAGATCAAAAGCAGTGGAGTTAGCCGAAAAGCGGCTTACCCCAGAGATGGATAAGATAAAACTTGACAACATATTGGTCAATTTCCTTGACCCTTTATTGGTTATTCAGAAGGAGTATGAATACACCACTTTTAATATCAAGGTAACCAGCCCCTAGCAAATCGAGGGCTACAAGTTGTAGTTTTTGTCTGAACATCAACATACCACAACCATGCTTACAACCAGGATATGTTTTTTGAGGAGGAGAAATCTCGTCGAGATCAACATCAAGAATCCATTGCAAAAAAAATAGTACAACCTATGGTGATTCCAGATGAGCATAGATGAATAGCTACAATAGATGTCGAATGTGGAAATTATGGAGGAAAAAGATGAAATTCATCTTCCTTTTGCATTCGAGTGAGAGGAAAATCAATCATCGATGAAAATTCAAAATTTTCAAGCTGAGCAAGATCAACCAAATTGGGGGTAGAGTTTGGGGAAACTTTGTAAGTGAATGGGGCCTATGTGATATGGCTACGAGTTATCTACCCCCACACAATCCGATATGCAAAAAATAAACATTGTAAGCATAGGGTTAATTAACCCCACACATAGTGGAGTTAGCGCCCGAAAAGCAGCTTGCCCCAAAGATGGAGCTCTTAGCTTCAATAAAGTATTAGATAAGCTGCATGTTGTGCTCAATGAAGTAGTCAATTTTGAAAATGACAAGAAATTATTTCTGAAGATGCAGTTTTTTACTAGAAAGATATAACTACACAGAAATAATTACACTATTGATACAATAATAATATAATATGCAAATAGCCTTCGACTCACATTCATGATCTCGGTATATAGTGAATTAGATAGAACTAAGAAAACAGTTACTTCTTTAAAGCTAATTCGAATTTGAACAGCTTAGGGGATTGGGGGTTAGGGGTTAGGGGATTTAGGTGCATTTAGGGGTTAGGGGTCGAATAATGAGTTATTAGTTAAGGGATTATGGATTGGAGGCTTAGGGGGCATGACCCAAATGAATTTGGGTAGGCGCACTCAACCGAAATGACCCGACCCAAACGTGTTTGGGTGGGCACCCTCAAACTAAACGACACGGCATGCTCGACCGAACGAAGAGAGAGATGGAGATAAACTGAAAGAAAAGGGGAGAGAAGGAATCGAGAGAGAGAGAGAGAGAGGGAGAGGAGTGAGAGGGGTAGAGAAGGGTAAGAGAGGGAGATAATGACACAAATATGGAAGGGGGGCAGAAAGAAGGATAGAGGGAGGGATATAGTGAGAGGATTGGAGGGTAGAGAGAGAGAGAGAGAGAGAGAGAGAGAGAGAGAGAGAGAGAGAGGGAGATTAGGGAAGAGAGAGGGAGGTATAAGGAGAGAAAGGGAGAGAGAAGAAGGCCAAGATATAGGACTTAAGAGAGAGGAACCAGTATCATAGAAGAAATAATATGTGACCAAATTACTTTGTATAAAGATGGGAGATAGGGGCACTGTACCAGCTATCTACTAAATGTCTAAACCAAATGTGGTGTAAACGTCTGTAATGGAGGTTGATTATACGAGGAGAGGATTTTATGAGGAGGGACTGGATTTTAAGGTGGTCACAATTTAGCATTTTTGATACGACCACCCTCACACAACCCAACCTAACTCGACCTGACCCGCACGAACGTGTTTCCTGGGGCGGCCTCATGACACAACACGACCTGACCAGACCAGAATTGACCCAACTCGCCCGAACGTGTTTCGTTGGGTGCCCTCACAATATTGCACGACCCGACCTGACCCGACCCGAACGCGTTCCCCTGGGCGGCATCACACGACTCGACCTGACCCACTAGAATCCGTAATTTCCCTGGGTGCCCTCATGACACGACCTGACCTGGTTGGACATGTTCCTTGCATGCCCTCACATGACCCAACCTAACGTGACCCTCTCGAACATGTTTCCTTGGGTACCCTCACTGTACAACACAACCCAACCTGACCCGATCACCTGAATGCATTTCCTTGGGCAACATCACACGACCCAACCCGACTGGACCCACCTGAACGTCGAAGGCATGAGGGAGAAAATGAAAAATGGGTCACATGAACGTGCACAAGGTACATGGATGGTCACAACTTACATTTTTTATATGACCTCCCTCACACGATTTAACCTAAACGACCCGACCCGACTCGACCCACCCGAACCGTGTGTTTCCTTCGGTGCCCCTACAATATGGCACGAACCGACCTGACCTAACCCGACCTCATTTCCAGCTAATTGGGTGCCATCACACAACTCAACCTGCCCTGTACGAATGTGTTTCCTTGGGCGGCCTCACACGACAAAACCCGACCAGACCCAACTCGACCCGCCCGAACGCGTTTCCTTGAGCGTCATCTAAACATGACTCGACTCGACCCATACAAACATGTTTCCTTCGGCGGCCTCACACGACATGACTCGACCCACCCGAACGCGTAATTTACCTAGGTGCCCTCATGACACGGCCGGACACGACCCGACTTGGTCAGAAATGTTCCTTGTGCGCCCTCACATGACCCAACCTGACCCAACCCTCTCGAACATGTTTCCTTGGGCACCCTCACGGTACAACACAACCCGAACCGATCCGACTCGAATGCATTTCCTTGGGCGACATCACACGACCCGTACAAATGTGTTTCCTTGGGCGACCTCACATGACAAGACCCAACCAGACCCAACCAGACCTACCGAACATGTTTCCTTGAGCGCCATCAGTACACAACTTGACCCGCCCGAACGCGTTTCCTTGGGCAGCCTCACACGGAATGACTTGACCCGACTCGACCCACCCAAATGTGTTTCCTTGGGTGCCCTTACAATACGACATGAACCGACCTGACCTAACCCGAACTCGTTTCCATCTAATTGGGCTCCATCACACGACTCTACCTAACCTGTACGAATGTGTTCCTTGGTCAGCCTCACACGACAAGACCCGATAACCAGACCCAACCCGACCTACCCAAATGCATTTCCTTGAGTGCCATCAGTACATGACTCGACCCAAACCGTACAAACATGTTTCCTTGGGTGAACTCACATGAAATGACTCGACCAGACCCAACTCGACCCGACCCGTATGAACGTGTTTCATCAAGCGACCTCACACGGAGCAACATAGTGCGCCCGAATGAACAATGCCACAAGGGAGCAAATGATAAACGGGCCACCCAAACATGCACAAGCCACACGGGCCGTCACAACTTAGCAAAACTGATACGGGCGCCTTTGAACGAAATGGCCCGACCCGAACGTGCCCGGTCAGGCAACCTCACATAGCGCAACACGGCACGCCCAACCGAACAATGCCACAAGGGAGAAAACGAAAAACAGGCCACACGAATGTGTACAAGGGGCCCGGGCGGTCACAACTTAGAAAAACTGATACAGGTGCCCTTGAACGAAACGACCCGACCCGACCCGAACGCGCCCAGTTGGGCGATCTCACACGGCGTGACACGATGCGCCCAACCGAACGATGCCACAAGGGAGAAAACGGCAAATGGGCTGCCCGAATGTGCACAAGGCACCCAGGCGGTCACAATATGGCAAAACTGATACAGGCGCCCTCGAATGAAATGGCCCGACCAGAACGCGCCCGGTCGAGCGACTTCACACGGTGCAACACGGCGTGCCCGAACGAACGGTGCCACAAGGGACCAAACAGAGAACGAGCCACCCGAACGTGCACAAGACACCCGGGCGGTCACAACTTAGCAAAACTGATACGAGCGCCCTCGAACGAAATGGACCAACCCGAATGTGCCCTGTCGGGTGACCTCACACGGCGCGACATAGTGCACTTGACCGAATGATGCCACAAGGGAGAAAACGGCAAATGGGATGCCTAAACATGCACAAGGCACCTGGGCGGTCACAACTTAGAAAAACTAGTACGGGCGCCCTCGAATGAAACAGCCTGGCCCGAACGCGCCCAGTCGGGTGACCTCACACGGTGCGACACGACGAATGATACCACATGGGAGAAAACGAAAAACAGGCAACCTGAATGTGCACAAGGCACCTGGGCGGTCACAACTTAGTAAAACTGATACGGGAGCCCTCGAACGAAATGGACGGACTCGAACAAAACGTGCCCAGTCGAGCGACCTCACACGGCACGACACGACGCGCTCGACCAAACAATGCCACAAGGGAGAAAACAACAAACAGGCCACCAAAATGTACACAAGGCACCCGGGCGGTCACAGCTTAGAAAAACTGATACGGTTGCCCTCCAATGAAATGGCCTGACCCGAACGCGCCCCGTCGGGCGACCTCAAAAGACGCGACACGGCGCGCCCGACTGAACGATGCCACAAGGGAGAAAACAACAAATGGGCTGCTCGAACATGCAAAAGGCACCCAGGTGGTCACAACTTAGCAAAACTGATACGGGCGCCCTCGAATGAAACGACCCGACTCGAGTGGGCCTGGTTGGGCGACCTCACACGGCGCAACACAGCACGCCCGAATGAATGGTGCCACAAGGGAGAAAACAACAAACGGGCCACCTAAATGTGCACAAGGCACCCGGGAAGTCACAACTTAGAAAAACTGATATGGGTGCCCTCGAACGAAACAGCCGGACCTGAACACGCCCGATCGGGCGACCTCACATAGCGCGACATGGCACGCCCAATCGAACAATGCCACAAGGGAGAAAATGGAAAACGGGCCACCCAAACGTGCACAAGGCACCTAGGCGGTCACAACTTAGCAAAATCAATACGGGCACCCTCGAACGAAACAACCTGACCCGAACATGCCTAGTCAGGCGACCTCACACAGTGCCACACAGCGTGCCCGAATGAATGATGCCATAAGGGAGAAAACATAAAACGGGCCACCTAAACGTGCACAAGGCACCCGGGCAGTCACAACTTAGCAAAACTGATACGGGCACCCTCGAACAAAACGACCTGGCCCAAACGCACCCAGTTGGGCGACCTCACATGACGCGACACGGCACACCCGACTGAACGATGCCACAAGGGATCAAACGGCAAATGGGCCACTCGAATGTACACAAGGCACCTGGGCGGTCACAGCTTAGGAAAACTGATATAGGTGCCCTCGAACTAAATGGCCTGACCCGACCCGAACGCGCCCGGTCGGGCGACCACACATGACGCGACATGGTGCGCCTAACCGAACGATGCCACAAGGGAGAAAACGGGCCACCCAAATGTGCACAAGGCACCCGGGTGGTCACAATTTAGCAAAAGTGATACGGGCGCCCTTGAACAAAACGGCCCGACCCGAACGCGCTCGGTCAGGCGACCTCACACATCGCGACATGGCGCGCCTGACCGAACGATGCCACGAGGGAGAAAACATCAAACGGGCTGCCCGAATGTGCATAAGGCACCCAGGTGGTCACAACTTAGCAAAACTGATACGGGCACCCTCGAACGAAACAACCTGACCCAAATGCGCCCGGTTGGGCGACCTTACATGGCACGACATGGCGCGCCCGACCGAACGATGCCACAAGGGAGAAAATGGAAAACGGGCCACCTGAACGTGCACAAGGGAGCAAACAACAAATGGGCCGCTCGAACATGCATAAGGCACCCGGGTAGTCACAACTTAGCAAAACTAATATGGGCACCCTTGAACGAAATGGCCCGACCCAAACGCACTTGGTCGGGTGCCCTCACATGGTGCGACACGGCGTGCCCAAACGAACAATGCCACAAGGGAACAAATGGAAAATGGGCCACCCGATTGTACACAAGGCACCCGGGCAGTCACAACTTAACAAAATTGATACGGGTGCCCTTGAACGAAACGACCTGGCCCCAACGCGCCTAGTCAGGGGACCTCACACGGCGCGACACGATGAATGATACCACATGGGAGGAAATGAAAAACAAGCCACCCGAATGTGCACAAGGCACCTGGACAGTCACAACTTAGCAAAACTGATACGGAGCCCTCGAATGAATTGGCCGGACCCGAACCGAATGCGCCAGATCGGGCAACCTCACACAGCGCGCCTGACCGAACGATGCCACAAGGGAGAAAACGGAAAACGGGCCGCCAGAATGCGCACAAGGCACCTGGGCGGTCACAACTTAGCAAAACTAATACGGGAGCCCTCAAACGAAACTGCCTGACCCGACCTAAACGCGCCCAGTCCGGTGACCTCACACGACGCGACACAACGCGCCCAACCTAACGATACCACAAAGGAGAAAATGGCAAACGGGTCGCCTAAATGTGCACGAGGCACCCGGGCGGTCATAACTTAGCGAAACTGATACGGGCGCCCTCGAACAAAATGGCCCGACCCGAACGTGCTCGGTTAGGCGACCTCACATGGCGCGCCCGACCGAACGATGCCACAAGGGAGCAAATGGAAACGGGCCACCTGAACATGCACAAGGCACCCATGCGGTCACAACTTAGCAAAACTAATACGAGCACCCTTGAATGAAATGGCCCGACCCAAACGCGCCTAGTCGGGCGACCTCACACGGCACGACACGACACGCCCGACTGAACGATGCCACAAGGGAGTAAATGGAAAACGGGCTGCCTGAATGTACACAACGCACCCAGGCGGTCACAACTTAGCAATACTGATATGGGCGCCCTCGAACGAAATGGCCCGACCCAAATGCGCTCGGTCGGGCGACCTCACACGGTGTGATACGGCGCCCCCAATCGAATGATGCCACAAGGGAGAAAATGACAAACGGGCCGCTCGAATGTGCACAGGGCACCTGGGTGGTCACAACTTGGCAAAACTGATATGGGCTCCCTCAAACGAAATGGCCCGTACGAATGTGTTTCATTGGGCGACCTCACATGACAAGACTCGATCACCAAAAATAACTCCCAAACCCTAAACCTTAAGATTGTTCCTAAACACTAACAACACTTGCCTCCTAAATGTTGCAATACTGACACTTGACACAACTATCGCAATACCGACACTTGTTCTAACTGTCACAATACCGACACTTGTTCTTGTTATCTGAAAACTTGTATGCATCTATGTTATAAAAAAATATTTTCTTTTGTGCATGTTTCACTACAGAAGTATGATGAGGATGGATCTTTTAGGGACTTCAATAAGAATGGAAAAAGGAAACTAGTCTTCTTGACTTCTAAATACTATAAACACTAAAATAAGTAAAGAAAAGGATGTAGTGTGAAGAGTTATCATCTGCATAAAGTACGTACTTCTTCCAAAATGAATGAGAATTATCTAAGACTTAAGAGAATAAATATGTTATATGGAACTTACAATTCTGCTCTAAATGCAAAATTGACTCAAGGCAGAGGATATACATTCAAACTAGTACATTTGGCAGAATTTTTTTTTTAAATATTTTTATCCAAGTGTCGGAAGACCGACGCCTCACCAAATGCCTTATCCAAACGTCACAATAGCGACACTTAGCTCTAAGTGTTGCAAGACTGACGCCTTATCCAAACGTTGAAATAGCGACAGTTTCCACCAATCTGTCACAAGACCAACACTTTCCACCAATCCGTCGCAATTCCGACACTTTGCTCCAAACGTCGCAATAGCAACACTTAGCTCTAAGTGTTGCAAGACCAACACTTTCCTCCAATCCATCGCAATTCCAATGCTTTTCTCCAAACATCGCAAGACCTACATTTACCTCTAAGTGTCGCAATACTGACATGTGTCTCCAAATGTCGGTATAGCGACAGTTGTGGGCAGGATTTGAAAATTTGATAAAATTTGGGGAAATTTCCGACATTTGGTCAAAAGTGTCGGAACTAAAGTGTCAGAATTTCTGCCAAATGTACTAGTGACATATACTGAACATAATAACAAACTCCTCATTGGAGCATGCTTTCAAGACACAAATGTCTTTTAGTCTAGGTAGAGGTCAAGGAAGATCAAATTACTGAGGAAGAGGAAGAAACCCATAGTGAGGTGGAAGAAACAGCTCTGCAACCACAAGTGGAAGGGGCAGAAACTAGAATCAAAGCAAAGGCTCAAGCCAAAGTCAAGAACAAGGAAAAAGGTATGAAAAATCCCAAGTCCAATGTCATTATTGTAAAATGTATGGGCATTATGCCAATGAATGTAGAAAGAAACAAAATGACATAAATAATAGGAAAAATGTTAATTTTAAAAAGGAAAGTTAGAACCAAAGTAATGTGCTTGTAACATGTAATGTAGCACAAGAAAAAGAAAAAGATGTATGGTTCTTAGATTCAGGTTGTAGTAACTACATGACTGGAAACATAGAAATGTTTGCCAATCTGGATGAGAATGTGAAGTCTGAAGTGATAACGGGGACTGATAGTAGAGTCTCTGTCAAGGGGAAAGGAAGAGTGTCAATACTTACAAGGAAGGGAGAAAATAAGTTTGTGCCAGATGTATATTATGTACCTAGCCTAAAATGTAACCTTCTGAGCATTGGGCAGCTCGTGCACAAGGGCTACAATGTATGGACATACTTCCAAGTAAAAAAGTCACTGCAGAAGTGCATATGACAAAGAATAGGATTTTTCCTCTCAAGCTCATAACAGACTTGAAGGAAGGAGATTTGGTAGCAGCAGTCACACAAGAGGTCTTTCATGAAGAAGTGAAATATGAAAACTGGTTATGGCATTTGAGATTTGGACATATCAACTTTGGAGGTTTGAACCTCCTGCATAGGAAAGGGATGGTAAAAGGATTACCACTCATTAAGAAACCGAACCTATGTGAAGGCTGCATCTTGGGAAAACAACACAGAGAATCATTTCCAACAGGAAAGAGTATAATGGAAAATGAACCCTTAGATATTTTCCACTCAAATTTGTGTGGACCAATGCAAACACCATGTTTAGTTGGCAGTCACTATGTCTTGACATTTATAGATGATTATACAAGAAATACATGGGTTTATTTCTTGAAACAGAAAAGTGAAGTATTTGAATAGTTCTGTCACTTCAAAGCTCTTGTTGAGAAGCAGAGTGGGCACTACATAAAGGTGTTGAGAACTGATAGAGGAGGAGAATATATCTCCAAATATTTCCTACGTTTTTGTAGGGAGAACGACATACACAAGCAATTTACCACAAGATATACACCACAGAAAAATGGTGTAGCAGAAAGGAAGAATAGGACCATGATGGACATGATCAGAAGTATGCTAAAGGAAACACATTTTCCAAATGAGTATTAGGCTGAAGATGTCAATTGTGCAGCGTATATTTTGAATAGATGCCCAACCAAAGCTGTTATGAATAGAGTTCTAGAATAATCATGGAGTGGAACAAAGCAGTTTGTGACTCACATGAAAGTATTTGGATGTGTGGCATATGCACATGTCATGAATCAATTAAGGAAAAAATTGGATAGCAAGGGGGAGAAGTGTATTTTTGTTGGATACGGTGATGCATCAAAGGCCTAAAAATTATATAATCCATCAACCAAGAAAGTTATAATCAACAGAGATGTGTAGTTCATTGAAGAAAAATCTTGGGATGGAAGCTTAGAGAAAACAGTGAACGTGAAGACATGTGTGTCTCACGAAGAGCAAGAGGAATTGATTGCTCAAAATAATTCCTCAACAGTGGCTCCTCCTCCACCTTCACAAGCACAACAAACCACACCACAAGCAAGAAAAAGGACAGCCTTGAGAAATCAAGGAAGTGCTTCTCCAAGCACACCACAGGGATTAGAAACTCCCTCGAGTTCAAGTGGAACTCCAAGCACACCAAGAAGACCAAAATTTAGAAATTTGAATGAAATTTATGAGCAAGAAGCCGATAATAATAATATTCTGAATTCTTTATTTTCTTTCTTTTGTCATGTTGATGACCCAATTCATTTTGAAGATGCAGTAAAAGAAGAAAAATGGATTGAAGCAATGAATGAAGGGATTGGTGCAATAGAAAATAATGATACATGGGAGTTAGTGGACCTCCCACAAGGTAAAGAAGTCATTGGCTTAAAATGGGTCTATAACACCAAGAGAAATGTTGAAGGCAAAAT
This sequence comes from Pinus albicaulis, assembly GCA_034641835.2. NCBI lineage: Eukaryota > Viridiplantae > Streptophyta > Pinopsida > Pinales > Pinaceae > Pinus > Pinus albicaulis. The sequence continues at coordinate 88,224 of JAXQQM020078623.1, read as the reverse complement.
AGAAAAGCATAAAGCAATACCTGTTGTCAAAGGCTAAAAGCAGCAACAAGGAAGATATTATGAAGAAACCTTTGCGCCAGTTGCAAGAATGGAAACAATGTGGGCAGTGTTGTCCATAGCAGCACAACAAAAGTGGAAAGTCTACCAAATGGATGTGAAATCATCATTTCAGAATGGAGTGTTGAAAGAGGAAGTATATGTTGAACAACCTCCAGGTATGAGATTGAAGGGTAAGAGCACAAAGTGTGCAAGTTGAAGAAAGCTCTTTATGGGCTGAAACAAGCATCAAGAGCATGGTATAACAGGATTGATGCTTACCTAATATACAATGGCTTCGAAAAATGTGATGGTGAACCCACACTCTATATTAAAGAAAATGATGGTAAGATCCTTATTGTTGTTTTATATGTAGATGATTTAATATTTACAGGCAATGAAGTTTCTCTTATTGCTGATTTTAAAGCAGTCATGAAGAGTGAATTTGAAATGAATGATTTGGGTTTATTGAGATATTTTTTGGACATAGAAGTAAAGAAAAATGAAAAGGTAATTTTTATTTCCTAAAAAAATATGTTGCTGAAGTTTTGAAGAGGTTTAACATGAAGCACATCAAAGCAACTGTAACTGCAACTGTTATGGGGTTGAAATTAAGCAAAGAAGATTGCAGCAAGAATGTTGATCTGACATTGTACAAGAGCATAGTTGGCAGTCTAATGTATTTGACTTCAACTAGGCCTCATATTATGTATGTTGTAAGTTTAATTTCCAGATTGATGGAAACACCAAAGGAGACACATTGGCAAGCAACCAAGAGGATTTTAAGGTATGTAAATGGAACAAAGGAGTATGGTGTCCTATACTCCTCAACTAATAATTTTAAATTGATTGGTTACACTGACAGTGATTGGGCTGGAAGTGGAGATGATAGGAAGAGAACATCTGGGTATGTGTCTCATTTGGGATTCAGATCCATTTCATAGGCTTCGAAGAAGAAACCAATAGTTTATTTATCAACAACAGAAGTAGAATATGTGGTAGCAACAACAGGAGCATGCCAAGCAGTAGGATGAGAAGGATGCTGAGAGATTTGTGTCATGACCAAGACAAAGGAACCACAATCTATTGTGATAACATCTCATTAATTTCATTGTCAAAGAATTATGTTTTCCACAAGAGAACTGAAAGCACAAAGATGCAAAATATCATTTTATAATAGAATTGGTTAATAATGGTGAGATTGTTTTGCAGCATTGCAAGATATAGGAACAGTTCACTGATATCCTCACAAAGCCATTAGCACAGAAGAGTTTTGAGTATCTTATAAAATGTCTGGGAATGACTGATGGCGGTAGTTGTGATTAAGGGAGAGTGTTGGAAATTTACTCCCAAACACCGCCATGAATAACAGTGGAAATAGCCCACAATTCCATCAATTTTTATTGCAGAGAAGGACGAGCATAGATCCATAGAGCTGGAGGCATTTCATGCAAAATATTAGAATAGAGTACCCATGGTCATCCTCTGCGTTTATTTCTCAACCACCACATTCAAATTACCATATTCCCACACAGCGCATTTTGCAACTTTTATGATTTGACCTTAAGCCCTTCGCCATATAACTTATTTCCAGGGATAATTTTAGGGGCGAATTTTAGCCCAAGGGCGAAATTTAAGGGGTTCTAGATTTTAAGGGGGCGAATTTTTTATATAAAATCTATTTTGTATAGTTTTGTATAAATAGCCCTAAAATTATTTTAAAAATAAATAATTATTATGGTTTAGCCAAAAGAAATAAGTGCGGATAAAACATAAATTGTCGGATTCGCCTTCGATTCACGGTCTGTGATTTTATGGGGTTGTATTCGCCCCCGATTTACCAAGTTGGAGGGCTCTGGATTTGCATTCGCCCCGATGATGCTGGTTTTGGGTTGCGTATGATTCAGATTTACGCTGATCGATGCTGGTTTTGGGTTGCATATGCCCCAGATTTACAGTGGTTTTGGGTTGAATATGCCCCAGATTTACAGGGCAATGGAGATTTACGGTGGTTTTGGATTGCATACGCCCAGATTTACAGGGCAATGGAGGGTTTTGGCACTGTTACCCAATCTGAGTTCTGTGGCAGGGATCTCATTGGCTGCAGCACTTATGTCTCTATGGTATGCATTCTGCAATTTCATCGATAGGAGTCTATTAGTTTCTATTTCCGTAGACTGTAATAGGAATAAGAGGTTTAAATGCTAAGAGCCGAAACTGAATTTCGCTATTGCAGACTAGTCTGGATCGTCCCGGCCAGTTCCCGAGCTTGGGTAAGATATATGATTTGCTCTTCGCTTGCTCTGCTCTGGTTGGAGTAATTGTAACTCCGATATAGAAGGGAGAGCGCAGCAATGGGCCAGCAGTCTCAATATCCAAGCCACCATGAAAAAGGTCTTGCTCAGGGATGACAGAGGTCAGAGAGCTTTTCTCTGATTTCTTACACTAGCACATGTATGCAAAACTTAGGCTTTGATTAAGAAGATGGTTGTGTATCGTTGCTCACTGACATTATGAGGTGTTTCATTGGGCAAAATACTGGGGAATGCAGTCACTGGTCCGGACTCTTTTTCTTAGTTTCCATCTCTCTGTATTTATCCCCATGTTTCCATTTCTACCAATTATGAGTCTTGACGCTTATGGGTTTATCAAAGACTCTATAGATCTCTCCGACTGATTTTGGTGTGGCCACTGTCTCCTTACGTTCCCAGGCATTTGGATACGGTGTGAGATATTATCTGAAGATGGATTATGTCTTTCCATTTTACATGTTTGTATGATTTGGAACCACCCTGGCCTCCCTTGTAGCAGTCTACTATTGTTCTCCTTATAAGGACCTCCCCAGCTCATAAGTGTACGCTGAGATTTATGTCATTTTCTGAAGAGGTGGAGATTTTCCTTATCATAATTCTATCATTCGTTGCCTACATTATTCTGTCGGCCCTTATGTCCCGTGTTTCTCGAATGATCGAAAACTCAGTTGATTCCTGTACTCCATCTGATTTCTCATCTAATTCACAGACTTTTGCTAGATTTCGATGACTGGATTTCTCAGTCATCATGTAAATAGATTGATGGTTCCACTGCAAATCATATCCATGCTTATTTGAATTTTGAACAGACTAAATTAAGATCTTTTACAAGAAATTATTCCTTTGGCATATCAATTCCCTGTTTTTGGTCATCTCGGAAGTTGCATGAGCTTCAGGTTCAACTGAGGTTCTTCTCTCATTAGCAGGTTTATCATATAGAGGTGGATTCAGTGACAGTTTGGTGGTTTTATTCATTTTAGTGAGTGGAAGAAGAGCAATTTTATAGGTCCGCCACAGAAATTTATGGTCCATTAGTATGTTTATCATATAGAGGTGGTCTCAACGACTGTTTGGTGGTTTTATTCATTTTAGTGAGTGGAAACAGGGGGCAGTTTTGTGGGTCTGCCACAGAAATTGATGGTCCAGCGAGAGGTCTGGATGATGTGTTATTGCTACATTACTGCAATGCTTCAATCGAGTGATTCATTACTAAAGGATAACTTGATTCTATGGACAAACACTTATATGTTGAGCATTGTACAAAGAAATTAGTAATTACCGCATCCATTGACCTCGATGTGGCCATTTATCTGACATTTAATAAAATAGCTTATCTAATCTTCACACATGTAGCTCATAACCACCTCAGGTCTCACTTAGAAGATCAAAATGCAGCATTAAACTCTATTTATTCCAACCCTGTTAACATAGTTGTCTATATGACCATAAAGATCTGATTATCTTCAAATTGTTGTTTAACATCCTGCATTCAAATCAAAAGCCTAAAAATAACACTTTGAACCACATTGATAACATCTGACCACCCAAAAAGCCTAAATAACTCTTTAAACCATTAAAATATCATCCAATATGCCTCTAGCCACCCAAAAGTGTCATTGAAACGGCTTTGGTGACAGTTCAATTTTATAGTATTATTAGCCTACTGAACCAAGTAGACTGCAAAAATGGGCCTTTTGCTTCAATCTATCCCTGAAATCCATGTTTTTTATACTCAAATCATGATTTTTATATATAGAAAAATACAAATTAGAAAATATACAAATAAGCTTTCATGTTCCATCAACCTTGCACATTCTTCATCCCCAAAGCACAACCATAGAATTAATGCTTCTGCAACTGACATCTTGCTTCATTAAAACTGGGATCCTCAAACGTGTTGTCTAAACTTCAAAGATGGAAATACTAAATCTTTGCCTCCACTTGGGTTTTTAATAACAAGGAAACAGAGCTTCCACCTATCCTTTATTACTTCCAATTTCTCATAGGATGTCCACTTGTACTCCCGATCTGAACACTTGGCAGTGGAATAGTGGAATGGAACTGCCAAAGCCAAAGGGTGAGAGAATGAATGGATGACAAAACTGCTTGGAGTTTGGCAGGATGACAACGAAATTCCAATCCAACCTTTTCTCCTTTAATGGTAATTAGTACGTGCAGAGCGCATATTATTAGATTTGTAAATGGCATTTTCATGGAATAGGTTGAAGAACAATGATGCTATCATCCTAAGTCATCATTCCTTGATCTATAAATACTCCTTTGTTAGCAAGTGAATCTGCCATTGCGTTGAGGTGCCTATAGATATGGAAGAAATCAACAACCTCAAATTTCGGAATTTGCAGACTTATTCTATGCAAAATAGGAGAGAGACTTTGCATTTGGTTATTTTTTATTTTGCACACCTGTTGAATAACTATCATAGAAGCACCAAAAACCATCAGTTGCCAGATGTTTTTTTTAAGTTGCCAATTTGAACCCCTGCCACAATGCTAAGAATTCAGCCTGATTGTTAGAGGAACGCCCTAGGCCCCAAACATATTTGGTCTCTATTTCTTCATGAGGGTGATTAATAACCCCTCCTACTCTTGCCTCCCCAAGGGGTATTTATACACAACCCAAGATGAACACTTTTCCCAATAAGACTTTTGAGCCTATACGTAGAAGGTTGGCTTTCACAAAGCCTACAAATATAATAAGGATATAAAATATGATCAGCCTTGACGAAAAATATAACAATCATACAACATGATGTCAACCATGGCTGAAAGTGAAGATTACACCCTAAGTTTCAACATACTTCTTTTAGCATGTTAGATCCAAGTTAAAAAAGATAATGTAACTAGGAATTGTGCATTTGTATGTTATCGAATTTTTTGTACCTGAGCTTTGAATATCACAAAGATTTTCCAGCATATTCATTCTTGCAATGTAAAAAATGCATTGATGCACTCAGATTTCATAGAGAAAATATTCTTTGAAGAGATTTGTGTCAATGCACCTTCCCTTAAATTCACCTCTGCATTTTTGCAAAAGTAATATATACAGTATCGATATCAAGTGCTTGTTCAAATCTTTCTTTCCTTCCGTACATGCTATGTAGAGAATATTTTAACTCATACATTATTTTTAAGTATTGAAGGAATGCTCACATAACATGCATGGCGTGTTAATACAGATATGTTTACAACCTCCAATGTTAATCATTCACAAGCAGGGGATGCAGCCATAATTATGGCAAATGCTGCAACTATTCCTATGAACAACCCAAGTTCAGATGATGTACGACTGAATATCCCTGGAATTTTATATCATGTAATTTGCAAAGACAACCCAAAACATGTGCAACATATACCTCTGACCCAAAGATCATCAAGGTCAAACACTAACAATGAAGAGTTCACAGAAGAGGAAGTTGCAAATAAAGATGCCGGCATACCATCCAATAGTCCTAGCTCTCGCGGGAATTATCACAACCAAAATGAACGTAACTCAGCAAATGCTCCTCCGCTAAGATGTGTTGTCATAAAGGGTGATGATCCTGGACTTGGATTTACAAGAATTGTATTATCAAAATCAATGTTGCTTGATCATCGTTGCCAGAGCTACCAAAGTGATTTGGAGTCTGCAATTGATTTTGCTAAACATATTACTAAATCTCATGGAAATGTTTCCACTTAATTAGGGAAATCTACTTTATAACATAAATTGAATCTAGACCGATCAGAAGTTTTTCTTATGTATTCCTCTCCACTAATATTATTTGTCACAAAACAAAAGGCATGCAATGTAACTGAGTTTGGCATTCCTTTTTGACTGTCTTTGCAAGATAGGAAAAGAGATTTCCTTAGTGAGGCTCAATCAGATTGATCAACAAATGCAGAAGGGACAACCAATCTAAAGGCTATTGCTCTAATTTTTTATTTATTGCCGATTCAGAAATTGTAGACATCTTGAGAGACTGCAACATTCTGAAGTTGCATGAGCTCGTGTTCAATCGAAAGTTCTTCTCTCTCATTAGCGTGTTTATCATATGTGGGTGGATTCGTTGATATTTTGGTGGTTTTATTCATTTTAGTGAGTGGAAGAAGAGCAATTTTATAGGTCCGCCACAGAAATTTATGGTCCATTAGTATGTTTATCATATAGAGGTGGGCTCAACGACTGTTTGGTGGTTTTATTCATTTTAGTGAGTGGAAACAGGGGGAAGTTTTGTGGGTCTGCCACAGAAATTGATGGTCCAGCCAGAGGTCTGGATGATGTGTTATTGCTACATTACTGCAATGCTTCAATCGAGTGATTCATTACTAAAGGATAACTTGATTCTATGGACAAACACTTATATGTTGAGCATTGTACAAAGAAATTAGTAATTACCGCATCCATTGACCTCGATGTGGCCATTTATCTGACATTTAATAAAACAGCTTATCCAATCTTCACACATGTAGCTCATAACCACCTCAGGTCTCACTTAGAAGATCAAAATGCAGCATTAAACTCTATTTATTCCAACCCTGTTACCATAGTTGTCTATATGACCATGTTAGATCGATTATCTTCAAATTAAGTTGCTTAACATCTGTACCAGCCAAAAGCCTAAAATAACACTTTGAACCATTGAGATAACATCTGGACCAGCCAAAAGCCTAAATAACTCTTTAAACCATTAAAATATCATCCAATATGCCTCTAGCCACCCAAAAGTGCTGCTGGAAACTGCAATTTATAAATTTCAATTTTATAGTATTATTAGCCTACTGAACCAAGTAGACTGCAAAAATGGGCCTTTTGCTTCAATCTATCCCTAAAATCCATGTTTTTTATGCTCAAATCATGATTTTTATATATAGAAAAATACAAATTAGAAAATATACAAATAAGCTTTCATGTTCCATCAACCTTGCACATTCTTCATCCCCAAAGCACAACCATAGAATTAATGCTTCTGCAACTGACATCTTGCTTCATTAAAACTGGGATCCTCAAACGTGTTGTCTAAACTCAAAGACGGAAATACTAAATCTTTGCCTCCACTTGCTTTTACATCAAGGAAATGAGCTTCCACTCATCCTTTATTGCCATTTCCAATTTCTCATAGGATGTCCACTTGTACTCCCTGACTAACACTTTTTGGCAAGTAAATAGTGAATGAACTATGGTGTCAAGAGAGAATGATGATGACAAAACTGCTGAGTTTAGGCAGATGACAACGAAATCTAAACCCATCCTTTTCCTTAATGTACTTGTAATGAGGCAGATATTATTAGATTTGTAAATGGCATTTTCATGGAATAGGTTGAAGAACAATGATGCTATCATCCTAAGTCATCATTCCTTGATCTAGAAATACTCCTTTGTTAGCAAGTGAATCTGCCATTGCGTTGAGGTGCCTATAGATATGGAAGAAATCAACAACCTCAAATTTCGGAATTTGCAGACTTATTCTATGCAAAATAGGAGAGAGACTTTGCATTTGGTTATTTTTTATTTTGCACACCTGTTGAATAACTATCATAGAAGCACCAAAAACCATCAGTTGCCAGATGTTTTTTTTAAGTTGCCAATTTGAACCCCTGCCACAATGCTAAGAATTCAGCCTGATTGTTAGAGGAACGCCCTAGGCCCCAAACATATTTGGTCTCTATTTCTTCATCAGGGTGATTAATAACCCCTCCTACTCTTGCCTCCCCAAGGGGTATTTATACACAACCCAAGATGAACACTTTTCCCAATAAGACTTTTGAGCCTATACATAGAAGGTTGGCTTTCACAAAGCCTACAAATATAATAAGGATAGAAAATATGATCAGCCTTGACGAAAAATATAACAATCATACAACATGATGTCAACCATGGCTGAAAGTGAAGATTACACCCTAAGTTTCAACATACTTCTTTTAGCATGTTAGATCCAAGTTAAAAAATATAATGTAACTAGGAATTGTGCATTTGTATGTTATCGAATTTTTTGTACCTGAGCTTTGAATATCACAAAGATTTTCCAGCATATTCATTCTTGCAATGTAAAAAATGCATTGATGCACTCAGATTTCATAGAGAAAATATGCTTTGAAGAGATTTGTGTCAATGCACCTTCCCTTAAATTCACCTCTGCATTTTTGCAAAAGTAATATATATAGTATCGATATCAAGTGCTTGTTCAAATCTTTCTTTCCTTCCGTACATGCTATGTAGAGAATATTTTAACTCATGCATTATTTTTAAGTATTGAAGGAATGCTCACATAACATGCATGGCGTGTTAATACATATATGTTTACAACCTCCAATGTTAATCATTCACAAGCAGGGGATGCAGCCATAATTATGGCAAATGCTGCAACTATTCCTATAAACAACCCAAGTTCAGATGATGTACGACTGTATATCCCTGGAATTTTATATCATGTAATTTGCAAAGACAACCCAAAACATGTGCAACATATACCTCTGACCCAAAGATCATCAAGGTCAAACACTAACAATGAAGAGTTCACAGAAGAGGAAGTTGCAACAAAGAAGTTTGCATACCATCCACAATAGACCTAAATTTCTCGCGGGAATTATCACAACCAAAATGAACGTAACTCAGCAAATGCTCCTCCGCTAAGATGTGTTGTCATAAAGGGTGATGATCCTGGACTTGGATTTACAAGAATTGTATTATCAAAATCAATGTTTCTTGATCATCGTTGCCAGAGCTACCAAAGTGCTTTGGAGTCTGCAATTGATTTTGCTAAACATATTACTAAATCTCATGGAAATGTTTCCACTTAATTAGGGAAATCTACTTTATAACATAAATTGAATCCAGACCGATCAAAAGTTTTGCTTATGTATTCCTCTCCACTAATCTTATTTGTCACAAAACAAAAGGCATGCAATGTAACTGAGTTTGGCATTCCTTTTTGACTGTCTTTACAAGATAGGAAAAGAGATTTCCTTAGTGAGGCTTAATCAGATTGATCAACAAATGCAGAAGGGACAGTGACAGTGCCATTGGTTTCAATTATTGATTTATTGCCGATCTGTAAAATTGCAGACATCTTGATGAGACTGCAAATATCTCGGAAGTTGCATGAGCTTCAGGTTCAACTGAGGTTCTTCTCTCATTAGCAGGTTTATCATATAGAGGTGGATTCAGTGACAGTTTGGTGGTTTTATTCATTTTAGTGAGTGGAAGAAGAGCAATTTTATAGGTCCGCCACAGAAATTTATGGTCCATTAGTATGTTTATCATATAGAGGTGGGCTCAACGACTGTTTGGTGGTTTTATTCATTTTAGTGAGTTGAAGGAGGGGGCAGTTTTGTGGGTCTACCACAGAAATTGATGGTCCAGCCAGAGTTCTGGATGATGTGTTATTGCTACATTACTGCAATGCTTCAATCGAGTGATTCATTACTAAAGGATAACTTGATTCTATGGACAAACACTTATATGTTGAGCATTGTACAAAGAAATTAGTAATTACCGCATCCATTGACCTCGATGTGGCCATTTATCTGACATTTAATAAAACAGCTTATCTAATCTTCACACATGTAGCTCATAACCACCTCAGGTCTCACTTAGAAGATCAAAATGCAGCATTAAACTCTATTTATTCCAACCCTGTTACCATAGTTGTCTATATGACCATGATAGATCGATTATCTTCAAATTAAGTTGCTTAACATCTGTACCAGCCAAAAGCCAAAAATAACACTTTGAACCATTGAGATAACATCTGGACCAGCCAAAAGCCTAAATAACTCTTTAAACCATTAAAATATCATCCAATATGCCTCTTAGCCACCCAAAAGTGCCGAAAACGCAATTTATAAATTTCAATTTTATAGTATTATTAGCTTACCGAACCAAGTAGACCGGCAAAAATGGGCCTTTGCTTCAATCTATCCCCTCGAAATCCATGTTTTTTATGCTCAAATCATGATTTTTATATATAGAAAATATAAATTAGAAATATACAAATAAGCTTTCATGTTCCATCAACCTTGCATATTCTTCATCCCCAAGCACAACTATAGAATTAATGCTTCGTGAATCGATATCTTGCTTCATTAAACCGGATCCCCAAACGTGTTGTCTTGATCCCAAAGATGGAAATACTTAATCTGCCTCCACTTGGGTTTTTAATAACAAGGAAACAGAGTTTCCACCTATCCTTATTACTTCCACCCTCATAAAATGTCCACTTGTACTCCCGATCCGAACACTTGGCAAGGGAATAGTGGAATGGAACTCGCCAAAGCCAGGGTGAGAGAATGAATGGATGACAAAACTGCTTGGAGTTTGGCAGGATGACAACGAAATTCCAATCCAACCTTTTCTCCTTTAATGGTAATTAGTACGTGCAGAGCGCATATTATTAGATTTGTAAATGGCATTTTCATGGAATAGGTTGAAGAACAATGATGCTATCATCCTAAGTCATCATTCCTTGATCTAGAAATACTTTTTTGTTAGCAAGTGAATCTGCCATTGCGTTGAGGTGCCTATAGATATGGAAGAAATCAACAACCTCAAATTTCGGAATTTGCAGACTTATTCTATGCAAAATAGGAGAGAGACTTTGCATTTGGTTATTTTTTATTTTGCACACCTGTTGAATAACTATCATAGTTGTCAAAAACCACTGGCCAAGCGATGTTTTTTTTTAAGTTAATTTGAACCCCGCCACAATGCTAAGAATTCACTCGATTGTTAGAGGAACGCCCTAGGCCCCAAACATATCATCTCTATTTCTTCATCAAAGGTGATTAATAACCCTCCTACTCTGCCTCCCAAGTGTATTTATACACAACCTAAGATGAACACTTTTCCCAATAAGACTTTTGAGCCTATACATAGAAGTTCGAGCCACAAAGCCTACAAATATAATAAGGATAAAAATATGATCACTTGACGAAAAATATAACAATCATACAACATGATGTCAACCATGGCCGAAAGTGAAGATTACACCCTAAGTTTCAACATACTTTTTAGCATGTTAGATCCAAGTTAAAAAAGAGAATGTAACTAGGAATTGTGCATTTGTATGTTATCGAATTTTTTGTACCTGAGCTTTGAATATCACAAAGATTTTCCAGCATATTCATTCTTGCAATGTAAAAAATGCATTGATGCACTCAGATTTCACATAGAGAAATACTTGAAGAGATTTCCACAATGCACCTTCCCTTAAATTCACCTCTGCATTTTTGCAAAAGTAATATATACAGTATCGATATCAAGTGCTTGTTCAAATCTTTCTTTCCTTCCGTACATGATATGTAGAGAATATTTTAACTCATGCATTATTTTTAAGTATTGAAGGAATGCTCACATAACATGCATGGCGTGTTAATACAGATATGTTTACAACCTCCAATGTTAATCATTCACAAGCAGGGGATGCAGCCATAATTATGGCAAATGCTGCAATTATTCCTATAAACAACCCAAGTTCAGATGATGTACGACTGTATATCCCTGGAATTTTATATCATGTAATTTGCAAAGACAACCCAAAACATGTGCAACATATACCTCTGACCCAAAGATCATCAAGGTCAAACACTAACAATGAAGAGTTCACAGAAGAGGAAGTTGCAAATAAAGATGCCGGCATACCATCCAATAGTCCTAGCTCTCGCGAGAATTATCACAACCAAAATGAACGTAACTCAGCAAATGCTCCTCCGCTAAGATGTGTTGTCATAAAGGGTGATGATCCTGGACTTGGATTTACAAGAATTGTATTATCAAAATCAATGTTGCTTGATCATCGTTGCCAGAGCTACGAAAGTGCTTTGGAGTCTGCAATTGATTTTGCTAAACATATTACTAAATCTCATGGAAATGTTTCCACTTAATTAGGGAAATCTACTTTATAACATAAATTGAATCCAGACCGATCAGAAGTTTTGCTTATGTATTCCTCTCCACTAATCTTATTTGTCACAAAACAAAAGGCATGCAATGTAACTGAGTTCGGCATTCCTTTTTTACTGTCTTTGCAAGATAGGAAAAGAGATTTCCTTAGTGAGGCTCAATCAGATTGATCAACAAATGCAGAAGGGACAGTGACAGTGCCATTGGTTTCAATTATTGATTTATTGCCGACCAGAAATTGCGTACATCTTGATGAGATCGCAAATATCCCTGGTTGCATGAGCCTGTTCAATCACAGGTTCTTCTCTCATTAGCATGTGTTTATCATGAGGTGGATTCAAAGGACATTTGGTGGAGTTGTTCATTTTAGTGAGTGGGAAGAAGAGAAATTTTATAGGTCCGCCACAGAAATTTATGGTCCATTAGTATGTTTATCATATAGAGGTGGGCTCAACAACTGTTTGGTGGTTTTATTCATTTTAGTGAGTGGAAACAGGGGGCAGTTTCGTGGGTCTGCCACAGAAATTGATGGTCCAGCCAGAGGTCTGGATGATGTGTTATTGCTACATTACTGCAATGCTTCAATCGAGTGATTCATTACTAAAGGATAACTTGATTCTATGGACAAACACTTATATGTTGAGCATTGTGTACAAAGAAATTAGTATCATCAAGATCCATTGACCTCGATGTGGCCATTTATCCTCTACATTTAATAAAAACAAACATCTAATCTCAACACATGTGCTCATAACCACCTCGTGTCTCACTTAGAAGATCAAAATGTAGCATTAACTCATTGTTCCAACCCTGTTACCATAGTTGTCTATATGACCATGTTAGATCGATTATCTTCAAATTAAGTTGCTTAACATCTGTACGAGCCAAAAGCCTAAAATAACACTTTGAACCATTGAGATAACATCTGGACCAGCAAAAAGCCTAAATAACTCTTTAAACCATTAAAATATCATCCAATATGCCTCTAGCCACCCAAAAGTGCTGCTGGAAACTGCAATTTATAAATTTCAATTTTATAGTATTATTAGCCTACTGAACCAAGTAGACTGCAAAAATGGGCCTTTTGCTTCAATCTATCCCTGAAATCCATGTTTTTTATGCTCAAATCATGATTTTTATATATAGAAAAATACAAATTAGAAAATATACAAATAAGCTTTCATGTTCCATCAACCTTGCACATTCTTCATCCCCAAAGAACAACCATAGAATTAATGCTTCTGCAACTGACATCTTGCTTCATTAAAACTGGGATCCTCAAACGTGTTGTCTAAACTTCAAAGATGGAAATACTAAATCTTTGCCTCCACTTGGGTTTTTAATAACAAGGAAACAGAGCTTCCACCTATCCTTTATTACTTCCAATTTCTCATAGGATGTCCACTTGTACTCCCGATCCGAACACTTGGCAGTGGAATAGTGGAATGGAACTGCCAAAGCCAAAGGGTGAGAGAATGAATGGATGACAAAACTGGTTGGAGTTTGGCAGGATGAAAACGAAATTCCAATCCAACCTTTTCTCCTTTAATGGTAATTAGTACGTGCAGAGCACGTATTATTATATTTGTAAATGGCATTTTTATGGAATAGGTTGAAGAACAATGATGCTATCATCCTAAGTCATCATTCCTTGATCTAGAAATACTCCTTTGTTAGCAAGTGAATCTGCCATTGCGTTGAGGTGCCTCTAGATATGGAAGAAATCAACAACCTCAAATTTCGAAATTTGCAGACTTATTCTATGCAAAATAGGAGAGAGACTTTGCATTTGGTTATTTTTTATTTTGCACACCTGTTGAATAACTATCATAGAAGCACCAAAAACCATCAGTTGCCAGATGTTTTTTTTAAGTTGCCAATTTGAACCCCTGCCATAATGCTAAGAATTCAGCCTGATTGTTAGAGGAACGCCCTAGGCCCCAAACATATTTGGTCTCTATTTCTTCATCAGGGTGATTAATAACCCCTCCTACTCTTGCCTCCCCAAGGGGTATTTATACACAACCCAAGATGAACACTTTTCCCAATAAGGCTTTTGAGCCTATACATAGAAGGTTGGCTTTCACCAAGCCTACAAATATAGTAAGGATATAAAATATGGTCAGCCTTGACGAAAAATATAACAATCATACAACCTGATGTCAACCATGGCTGAAAGTGAAGATTACACCCTAAGTTTCAACATACTGCTTTTAGCATGTTAGATCCAAGTTAAAAAAGATAATGTAACTAGGAATTGTGCATTTGTATGTTATCGAATTTTTTGTACCTGATCTTTGAATATCACAAAGATTTTCCAACATATTCATTCTTGCAATGTAAAAAATGCATTGATGGCACTCGGATTTCATAGAGCAAATATGCTTTGAAGAGATTTGTGTCAATGCACCTTCCCTTAAATTCCCCCCTGCATTTTTGAAAAAGTAATATATACAGTATCGATATCAAGTGCTTGTTCAAATCTTTCTTTCCTTCCGTACATGCTATGTAGAGAATATTTTAACTCGTGCATTATTTATAAGTATTGAAGGAATGCTCACATAACATGCATGGCGTGTTAATACAGATATGTTTACAACCTCCAATGTTAATCAGTCACAAGCAGGGGATGCAGCCATAATTATGGCAAATGCTGCAACTATTCCTATAAACAACCCAAGTTCAGATGATGTACGACTGTATATCCCTGGAATTTTATATCATGTAATTTTCAAAGACAACCCAAAACATGTGCAACATATACCTCTGACCCAAAGATCATCAAGGTCAAACACTAACAATGAAGAGTTCACAGAAGAGGAAGTTGCAAATAAAGATGTCGGCATACCATCCAATAGTCCTAGCTCTCGCGGGAATTATCACAACCAAAATGAACGTAACTCAGCAAATGCTCCTCCGCTAAGATGTGTTGTCATAAAGGGTGATGATCCTGGACTTGGATTTACAAGAATTGTATTATCAAAATCAATGTTGCTTGATCATCGTTTCCAGAGCTACCAAAGTGCTTTGGAGTCTGCAATTGATTTTGCTAAACATATTACTAAATCTCATGGAAATGTTTCCACTTAATTAGGGAAATCTACTTTATAACATAAATTGAATCCAGACCGATCAGAAGTTTTGCTTATGGAGTGTTTGTAATGTCCCCTATGGATTAATTACTCAGGGAACAAAGTAGCCTATCAATCCCCGTAGGCCATAGTCTTTGATAAAGGGGAAAACCCCAATTACACAGTGTTTTGGCAGCATGGGGTAAGTTTTGGGGCAGCTGGGGCAAAAAGCCCAAATTTGGGGTTGCCATGAGCCCTTCTCAATTAATTAAGGAGGGAAAACCCCCACAAGAAAATCTATAAATACAAGAGGATTGCATGATGAACCCACTACAATCATTTCTTATTTTCTTCTTTCTAGTTAGATTCTTGGATGATGAACCCACAACCACCATTCCTTTACTTAGTCATTGGCATAACTAACAAATCATCACAACAATATTGAGTGCTACACATTCTACTCACAAAGTACATGTACAATGACATTTATCCGATTTATGTTTTTACATTTCTTATTGTAGACTTGGTGGGAAAATTCTTTTGGGAACCTACAACCATAACAATATTCTACAATTTGAATTGTTAATGTGTGGCACAATACATTGTATTTTACCTTTGAGTTGAGTGTTATGTTCCTTATTATTATTGGAATGATATATTAAAAATTCATAGATATTGAAGTGTTCAAGATAAAATTGTTTTTAATGGTAAAAGAAAAGAAACCAAGAGAACCAATTGCATACTAGCTCAAGCTAAATGAGCATTTGGAAATTGTTGGTTATTAAGTAAAGGATGAAAATTATCTAGGCTATAATTGCTTCTAGGTTCATGCTTGATGTAGTTGATCATGTCTCAAACATTTGTTCCAATTTACCATTAAACATTGTTTTATTTAATTTCTTGTCTTCCATGTGAAAGAGGGAGGAATGAAAATGGTTTGTGAATAGTAGAGCATTAAAAAAACTGTTGAGACTTAAGTGAATGGGTGTGACAATGGTGGACTACATTTTGAGAAAATTCAACTCACACGATTCCCCTTGATGCCACATCCTATTAAGCTATATGCACCACCAACTTGGTAGCCATTAATGATGTCTAAGTGATGAAAATGTTTATGTGGGCCACTGTTGATGGGAAGATATATAACCAAAAAATCACAAGGTAAGGGATGAGTTGAAGGATATATGTATTCTTAATGTTTTTGGCTAATTGCATAGATACATAATTTTACCCTCAATGGATTCTCTATAATGGAAGTGTTGAGGATGTATTAGATATGATATATTCTCCATTAAGTAGTCCTCAACCCAAAATAATAGGAATCTAGTTAGAGGAAATAAATATTAATTCAGTGTCCTCACTACATATAGGAAACCATTAATAGTAGGCTATAAATCCTTTACCACATATTTGATTTCTAAGCCTGAACAATCAAGAAATAATACGAAAACATGATTTGATTGTCTTTCTCTTATGTGAGAGGTGGCATTGGCACGAAAGCTTGCAACCAAGGATATCATTTATAACAATTTTCTTCTCATATTTTCATTAAAATTAACTAAACCCTATAGCTCTAGAAAAACTTAGTTTGGACTTAGAATCCTATTCATTATTGGCATTGTTAGTAAGTTTCTTTGTGCGAGCTACAATGAGAACAAAGTCCTTGTATCCATTCCAAAAATAGTGATTTTTGTACCAGACTAGGAAGGGAGGCCATACTTTAATTTTTGCGAAGGATCCATGTTGGTTGAATGAATGAGCTGTAATCCCTTGTTTACAAATAATATATGGCTTGTTGATTGGATTTTTCCAATTTCTATAGAAATCTCTCTACATCAAACCAATTCACTCATCCATTCTTTTACAACCATTTTCTCATTACTCTACATAAAATTTTAATCCATTACTACAACATTTGTAGGCTTCAAATTTTTTTTCTAAATTATTATCCACGTGAACTTTTATCAAACACTTAACATGTAGAATGTAATTTCTTCTGATACAAGCTAGTTTTTGGTTAATGTGTTAAGCTACTTTCATAAAAATTGTGCAAGCTGTTACACTTCATCATGAATCCTTCTCATAAAAAGGCTTAAAAATGATATTCCTAAAATAAGTAACTCCAGAAAGATAGCGTTATTCTATTGAGCCATGGCACATGAAGAAGTAAATAGCTGATCCAATGTGCCAACCTGGCGGTGTTATTGGAAAAATGGATCCGACGGAATCGGTTTTTGGGAAGGAGTACATAGACTTTTGGTAGAAAAATGAAGAATGTCACAAAAACCTAGAAAAAACAAAACAATTTGAAGCATGGGTGAAGGCACATCCAATTGACTTGTCATGGATATACCCTCCTGAGAAAAATAAAAGAGATCAATCTCTTGAACCTGACGGTAATAGTGCGCGGCAGAATGCAGGGATAAGGAATTGGAATGATTTTTGGGCTAGTTGCAAGAAAGACATATTAGGTGATATGGATGGTAAGCTCAAGACAAAAAATCAAAGTACAAGAGAAGTTGAATTAGGGGAAAAGACACACTCAAATGATTTGTCCTTGTTATATCCTTCCAAAATGAACAAAAACCCCATTCAAGGAAGCACAATGTTGCTAAGGGCACAGTGACTTATGACATCGTCACCAAAAGGTCAATTAATGCCCCATATAAAACTCTTAAGGGGAGAGATGACGTTCATTCACTTAAGAACAACAATCATCATCCAACATGTGAACTACGAGATATTGCGGCACCACATACAAACATTAGAGAAATTTTGAGGTCTAAAATGGGCCTCCTAAGGAATTTTTATCCACCACCTATGGGTAGTATGAATAGGAGAAAATTTTTCTCCTAGATGGTCCTTAGCCGACAGCCAGTAGACCCTAGTAGCCACCATATAGCTCGATGTGCCATTATCTCCGCCACCTGAGCCAGCCATGTGGTCCTTTGCCCATCTGTTATGATCACATGTTTGAAGGTTGGCCTCCTGACCCCAGAGGTACGGATTTTCATTAGTATATTTGAGTAAATTTTCTTACTTATCATGGACACTGTTGTGATCTAATTTGACTAAGCTAAAAGTCAAGAGAGGTCTCGAGCACTTCAAGGTTATTGAGGAATAGTTGTTAAAATTTCAAGAAGACTTGTAATATGTTCGAAAGGATAACCACAAGCTCAACGAGGATTCATCATCACATGTGCACTCGAACCAAAACCAAAGAAGCAAAGGCGTGAAGGAGTCGTGAACACGCAGGCAGTGTCACCATTTGCCATGCTTGGTCTCGGTGGTTCTCTTCCTTCTAATCTTGGTTCAACTACCATATCTTCATTGGAACCAACACCCTGAACTCCACTAGACAACGATTCACCATTTTGTAGTAGTTGATTATGCAAGCCTTGTATTGATGATTAAATATGATTTTACAAGATAATATAATCTCATGAAGATTAAGCAAAAATTATATATACATATTATATTATTAATAAAATCACCTTCCACATTTTCCTATGTATCATGGGGATTCGCCCATTTATTATATATATAAATTTAGGGGGTTCTTAAAATTATCATGACCATAATTGATACTACTGCGAGTGGAAAAGGTGCCAAGATCCTTGACTTCGAATTTGAGTCAAAAGTATCATTTATTGAAAGAAGATTATGACCACCAAGATACTTAGTCATGGCATCTACCATGGATGATGATAATTTCTGGCAAGGGGAAGGAGAAAAGAAGGGCTATAAAGGAAAGAGAATGTCCAGGAAATGGTATACGGAAAAAAATGAAGATGATGCAAAAATTATTAATCCTTGTTCTTGTGATTCTTCCTTGTGCGAAAATGGTGAAGATAGTGAGAAATATGATGGTTCTAGAAGCAAATCTCAAGATTAATGTTGTGAAGATCAATTTTAAAGAAAATCTATCTACAAATATATGATCTCTAGAATAGATAGACGAGATAGAAATATGTCAAACGCTGCGAGATAAAGTAATAACAATCGAAGTGAAAGACTTGAAGCGAGAAATCATCTCTCTCAAAGCAGACTTTGGAAAAATCAAATAAGAATAATAAGAAAGAACTTTGCAAACCTTTGAAGAACAATGAGTTGAAAGAAGAGAATTTTAAAATTGAATGATCAAGTAGAAAAAGGAAGGAAGAAGGGTCGGAAGAAAGTATGAAGAAGCAATGCCAAAGATTGGAGGTTGAGGTAAAAACATTTTAAAAGGTAAATTAGAAGAAAAAGATAAACTCGGTTTTGAAGATAGTACCTATGAATTACGGACAATATTCTTGGTAATTAAAGATCTCATACATTAGAATTTGGTCTTGGTTTTCATGAAAGCTAAAGGAGAATCTAGTTCACAAGAAAGTGCTAAGATTCAAGGATATCAATGCAAAACTTTGAAGTGTTGAAAAACAAAATCTGGCAAACAATCATGAACTCTCAAAAGAAATCATTCCTCTAACTATAGAAGCATCAATCGTTCTCTCCTTGTGATCAATAATGTTGAATGCTTTAAATGTCATAATTATGGGCATGTTGCAGCCAATTTAGTGCAGTTGTTTGGAGTCACAAACAACGATTCTACACATAAAGGTACTCGAGGTTTCTTTAAGGGATGTTATTGTTTTTCATGCGACGAGTTTGAGTCATAAAGCGGTGAGATGACAGAAGAAAAGAATAAGAAAAAACACATTGCCAGTCCTATGCTTAGCACTACTGGTCACACAAAATGTTATGTATAAAAGTGGACATGTAGAAAGAATGCGGGGATGAATAGATACGAGAAATTGGATAATTTCGACACACAATAAGAAATTTCAAGCAAGGTGGAAAAAGAAGGAGGAATAGGTCAAGAAACGTAAAGGGAAAAATAATCACTGGTCTTTACTTCTAAATCTTACTTCTCATAATGATTGTAGGAGTGATGTGAGATACATTATAGGAATCGATGTGTATCATCATAAGGGGAGCAATATATGGTGATTCCATAGTTGGTTTAGTAATTACAAAGTTTGCTATTTATTTCTAACGGTGCATCTAATGTGACAACGAATACGGTGCAAAATGTATAAATCCAGGAAAATGGGTATGAAATTTTGATTATTTCACTTTTCGCCAACGAGGTTCATGGTGCAAAACCATATTACCGCATAGGATCCATTGGAGGCAATGACGTATGTTTTTGATAAGAAAAACATGGTGATCAAACTCAGGAGCGAGTGCAGTTGGAGAGGAGCATTAGCCTTGCTAATAGTAATGCATTGTTGGCATTATGATGGATTTAAAAATGATCTCTCTCTCTAGAGTCTTTTTGGTATTAGTTATAAAGTCATATTTAATTTGATGAAAAGGTTATGTTGAGAATGATCTGATTGTTATCGTCAGGTCATGTAAGGACTTCTTCAAATTTTTAAACCCATTTGATTGGGTAGTTGAGTCAAAATGTGCAAACCCACTTGGTTTGGGTACTTGATTCTCTGTAAATAATAATATTATTATTAACACTTGGTTAGATCATTGATGTAAGTAGCAGGTCCTTGGTGATAGGAAAAGGTATGAGTCATGCTTACTTCATTGAAAAATATGTTTGGGGTGAAAAGCAATTTCGGGAGGCATGGTAGCGATTTTACGTCGAGATCTACAGAGATATTCTTTCTACAAGAGAAGAAAAACCTTGTTTTGGTTTGATCATACTTCTGCACTTGATGTCAAGGGGAGAGTATCATGGTGTTTGGTCGTAGTTATAATCAATGTATCTATCTGTTGTGGTGATCAAACACCATAATAATTTCCATCGAGTCAAGAGATTGTTGGCAATATGATGCAATGTGTTTTCCTTGATGGCAACCTACTTTATGAAGTTACTTACTTGATAAGGGAAACCTCTTGATGAGTTGCAACCTATTTGTTAAAGATTTAAAAATGATGTATCTACGAGATCAGTTCGGAAGTAGCGGAAAAAGGAATTTGAGTAAGTTCCATAGAAATGATAAATATAATATGTCACAATGTATCACTACTTTTTATGAAGGCATGATGTATGGATTCAATGTATACACTAATTTTGTAAGAAGAGAACCCGTATACATTCACATTGGTATACGCATCTATTTTTAGGAGAAATCGCGTATACACGTGAATAAAGAACGCTCAAGTTGCGTATGCCTTTGCGCTCTAAAAACTATGATACCTAGGGGAATTACCATGGTATTGGCCTTTGTATTAGTGACTGGACTATCTATTCAGTCCCGTCCGGGAATACCATCAATCGGTTAGTCGTTTGACTCATGATATTAATGAAGGCTAAATCTATATAAGAGGAAAGAAGATCAAAGTGTGAAGTGCAAGTGCAGGTTTTAATGAATACTTCACTTTGGAAGTATATACATGGAATAGAGTATGAGTTTATTGATTGATACGAATTAATAATGCACACATGAAGAAAATGATGAAAGGGATCTCTAGATCTTAAATGACTATGTGTTTTCTAGATCTATTTATGGAATGTTAGATCTCGATGTGCGAATCTTACTAAAGTAAGCCGTGGAATCCCGGATTCCTCATTACGAAGAGATGCATAGTTACGAAAATTCTGGATCTATACGCATATTCATCTACGTAAAGCGCATATGCTTACCATGACCCGTTTCATAAAGCGTATGAAATCAAGTTGGGTTAAATAATTCAGAATCTATCGCGGTTGTCTCGTGAAAAGAAAGCGTATATACCAAAAGGTTGATGAAGTAGCGTGCTTATGGAATCTAGGTTTTACGAAGTGTGTGGAGATGAAATGTCGATGCATTTGTTGTTTCATATCTCATCGATGATGTATTCATACGGATCTGCAGGTTGTTTGAATGTTGATTATATGGCAGTTATGTTAGTTAAAGATCCATTTTTGTTGATTGGTTGATGATTCAATGAATGAATTGATGGGGTTATAAGTTTCGGTTCAGTGTATGTTGAGCTTAAATGTGTGGAGTGGGTCGATCTAGAAAATCGATGAAAAGTGGCCTAAAAAGTATTGTGTGGAGATTGTTGGATCTAATGAAAATTGACGTGGTCCGGTGGTCTTTGAGGTCAAGCCTTGGGTGAAGGGGTTGTAGCTCCCTTCCAATGGTGGTTAGTAAACGAGACGGAGGTAGTAGCTCCCCTTCCCGGGAAGGCAGTAAACGAGAGCGAGGGAGTGACTCCTTCGAGAGAGGTAGTGGCAGACCAGGGGTTGGAGCTCCCACATGATGGTAGTGGGTAGGAGAAGGCTGAGGAGAAGGGTTAAGGCTAACCAAATTGGGTGCCTACGTCTTTGGTATGTGGAGTGCTGCACATTGAAGTGTAACAAGTTTTCTTTGTAATAAATATTGAAGATAGAGATGACAACAAATGGTGGTTTTCTCTTGAATTGAGTTTCCACCTTAAATACGGTGTTCATATATTGTTTTACTTATATGTGATGGTTTATTAGCTACTTCTACGCACATGTTTACCCTAACAACACTAGGCTTATCGATGAATGAATGATGCGATGATGCGATAAAGTCGTACATGTCAAGATCCTCACCGGACACACGCAAGTTTCTTAGGAATGTCAGGTATTGTATGTCCGAGTTGGGTTCGGTAAATTAGCGTATGGTTTTAGAAATAGAAAGTAAAAAGTTTTCAGTCAGCTCTAAATATTGATTCACCCCCTCTCGATATTTTTCCCAACAATTGGTATCGAGCGGGTCATACCACTGCCGGAAGCTTGATCGCTTGAAGGAGATTAAATCTGTAATGAAATTCATGAAGGAGTATTTTCTATAAGGTACCTCTATTCAATGGAAGGAATACGTAATGCAAGGTACGAACAAAAGCATACTTTTAAAGTCTTGGTGCGAGTATGGGCAATCGCAGGAAGAAGGTTATCGGTGTCAGAAGCAATTACTCCCCTGCGATGCGGCGAGAAAGGAAGAAATATGAAATCGATGCCAAACGTCAATGTTTTGTTAAGACATCTCTGAATGAAATTTGTTGGTGATGACTCAAATTAACAAAATAAATATGGGACAAAATCATTCAAAGCTATGAGGAGATAAGGTAAAAGTGCAAAACTCCAAACTCATAATTGAATATGAAAAATTTAAGGATGCATAGTGATGAGAGTATTGCAGTTTCTTTATGTCTAGATGATATTGTAAATCATATGAAAATTTGGGTGGCTCCATACTTGATACTATACGAGTGGAAAATGTCTTGGATGTTTGACTTCAAAATTTGAGTCAAAGTATAGGCTAATGAAGAAGATTGACCAAGATGTTGCCAAGTGCTCATGGCATCTACCATGGATGATAATTTCACAAAGGGAAGGAAGCAAAAGAAGAGGGCTACTTAAGGAAGAAGATATCTACAGCAGTAAGTATGCAGTAGAAAATGAAGATGATCAAGAAAGGTAATAGAAATCCTTGTTCTTTTGATTCACTTCCTTATGCAAGCAATGGTGAAGATAGTGAAAGTAACTTGATCCTGGGTCTAGAAGCAAATCTCAAGATTAATGTTGAAGATCAATTTAAAAGAAGGAATCTATCTACAAGAGATATGATCTCTCCAAATGAATGGAATGGTCGAAATGCTGTCAAAAATGCGCGAGGATAAGGTAACCAGTAAGTGAAGAGCTTGAGCAGAAATCATCTCTCCAAAGCAGTTGGAAAAATCGTCGAAGAATGAAGAACTTTTAAAAACTTTTGAAGAACAAGAAAATGGGTTGAAGAAGATTTTAAAATTGAATGATCAAGTAGAATAAGGAAGAAGGAATTAGGAAGAAAGTATGAAGAAGCAATAATGCCAAATAATGGAGGTTGAGGTAAAAATTTAAAAGGTAAGTTAGAAGAAAAGATAAACTCTTGAGGTTTCAAGATAATCATAAGATTACGGACAATATTCTTAGTATTCAAAGGTCTCCTCTGGTAAATGTGGTCTTGGTTTTCATGGGCGGTAAAGGAGAATCTAGTTCACAAGAAAGTGCTAAAGATTCAAGGATATCAATACAAAACCACGAAGTGTTGAAAGAAACAAAGGTCAGCGAAACAATCATGAACTCTATAAATAAATCATCCCTCCTAACTATAGAAGCATCAATGATTCTCTCCTTTGATCAATAATGTTGAATACTTTAAATGTCATGAGTATAGGCATGTTGCAACCAGTGCGAGAAATGATTGTTTGATCTAGCGCCAGTTCTACACATAAAGGTACTCGAGGTTTCTTTAAGGATATTGTTATTTTTCATGCGACAAGTTTGGTCATACATGTCCCGATTGCAATAGAAGAAAAGAATAGAAAAAACACCTTATGATCCCTATGCTTACTTTTTGGTCACACAAGATGTTATGCTTGTAACAAGTATGGACATGTAGAGAAAAATAATGCAGGATGAATAGATCGAGAGAATTGGATAATTTCCAACACACAATAAGAAATTTCAAGCAAATGGAAAAAGAAGGAGGACCGGTCAAAAATGTGGGGATAATAATCCCTACGCAATCTTCCTTCTAAATATTACTTCTCATAATGACTGGGGAGTGATGTGAGATACATTATAGGAATGGGTAATGTATCATCACAAGGGAGCAGTATATGGTGATTCCATGGTTGGTTTGGTAATTCTGGTTGTGTTTATTTCTATGATGCATCTAATATGGCAACAAAAGATAGGTACGAGAATGTATAAATCCGGAGAAAATGGAGTTGTAAGAATTTTCAGTATTTCACTTTTACATCATGTTTCATGAACTAAAGCCGCGTATACCATGAGTTCCGTGGAGACAAGCGTATGTTTTTATGATAAGAAAAACGGTGAGTCGGCTCAAGGACGGGGAGCATAGTTTTAGAGGAGACATTATCCTTCTTGAGAGTAATGCATTATTTGGCATTATGATGGATTCTGAAATATGATCTCTCTCTTGAGGTCTTTTTGTTAATTGGTTATAAAAATTCATATTTGTAATTTGATGAAAACGTTATGTTGAGACCTATGATGTAAATTTTTATATTCAGTCATCATGAGACTTCTTCAAATTTGTAAACCCACTTGGATTTGGGTAGTTGAGTGAAAATGTGTAAACCCACTTGGTTGGGTACTTGAGTCACATATGTAGATCCACTTGGTTGGATCATTGATGTAAGTATGAGTCCTTGGTGTTATTAGGAAAGTTCATAGAGTCATGTCACTACAAGAAAAAGCACATTGGTGAGGTCGTAGCATGACGGACCTTTGAGTCCGTCACCAGTATCTATATGGTGACGGTCATTAAAAACCGTCAGTAAGTGTATATAGTGATGTTCCTTTATGGTTCATCACCAAAGACATTTTCAGTGATAAACACTTTTGGTGAGGGAGTCGTTAAGGCCCATCACTAATTCTCTCTTTAGTGACACTTCTAGTGACAAACTTTAATGACCCTCACAGTACTCTTTTTGTGCACGGTGACGATTAAAATGTTTGTCATCATCGATCACCAGAAACCGTCACATAAAGTGTATATAGTGATTGTCCTTTATAGTCATGCAAAGACATTTCACTTTTGGTGAGGGTCGTTAAGGCCCATCACTAATTCTCTCTTTAGTGAAACTTCTGATGACTGAACTTATAATGACTCTACCAATGCTCTTTTTGTTGCACAGTGATGGTCAAAAAATGTCCATCATCATTGATCATAAAACCGTCCTTTGTAAGTGTATATAGTGATAGTCCTTTATGGTCCATCACGAAAGACATTTCACTTTTGGTGAGGTTCGTTAAGGCCATCACTAATTCTCTCTTTAGCAGTGACACTTCTGGTAGCCAGACTTTTAATGACCACTCACAATGTCTTTTGTTAATTTTGATCGAAAAATGTGGTATCATTGATCATTCCAATGAGTTTTTTGATGATCTTTATGTGCTTTTGTTAATATATTTTTGTCAAAGATAACGATTTAATACCATTATTGTGGAGAGTTTTTATAATATGTCCAAGGCCATAGTGGTTAGGGTTTAGTCAATTTTTAAAGAAGCCAATAACGTGTATCATTTCCCTCAAGTAATGACTAATTAAATAGAGATTTCCTATGAGTCAACACATGATTCATATCTATTATGTTTATTATCTATAAATTCATTTAGATAAATTTCCATTATTATTAGAAATATATTATTTTGTACATAATCAGCCTAAAATAATTCTATTAATGAGAAAAGACCTAACAATCCTCAACAATACGGGCACACCTTAAATTAATGATTTGGCACACTAACATTTTCTTAGCACCCATTTCTTGTAACATGTTGTACCTATAACATCTTGTATGACGATCTTGGCCTTTAAGCACATGCTAGTGGCATGCTAGCATAACATGGAACTCTCCTAGCATGTGTTGGCATGTTTCATATAGTCCCTAGCATGCCTTGGAACACCTTGGTTAGGAGAAGTAAATTGACATACATTAACACTTGGCACACAATGCTACTTGGCATGCTTAGTAGGACCCTATTAATAGTGTGCCTAGCATGCCATTTTCAAAAAGATAAATTCTGACTTACTAACCCTCTTATTGTTGAGTTCTTCCTTTTTGTTGCCTTGTGATGACGATGTGAGTGCAGGCGTTGAGGCACTTTCAAACTTGCTTACGATTGTTTATAACTCCGGAGTTTGATCTTATTACGTTATGATTGGTTTCATTTCATCAAATTTATAAATTTGATAAATGAAATGGACATTAAAATATCCTCTTTAAATAATACCAATCCTTTGTAAACAATATTACAAATCTTTCGGAATCATTAACTCACTTCAAGCTAATGTTAAGACCCTTCGGAAGAAAATATTTTACTTTTCAAATTAGCACAAGCATGCAGGAACATAACATTAGAGATTCATTTTAAATCAACCTTTTAGACCCTCTCGGCAATATATTTCGAACTCTCGACTCTTGGTAAAATTCTACTAAACTAACATTGAGACCTTCGGAAATATTAAAATTTAGAACCCTTCGAATCAAACTTTAAACACTTCCGCAGTAGTTCCAAACTTCAAAAATCTTGTAAAATTATATTGGAATAAACATTGGTTCCATACTTTTGTGTTCTCCCATAACTCTCAGTACGAATCTGTGGGATCTCAACACCTAATATCGACGACAATCGCGTTCAAACAACCCAGAACTTTATCAACCCGAAGTTATGTGGAAATGGGTGGTATTTCACCTATGACATAGTGTTATGATTGGATCTCATTCCAAATGAATAAAACTACCCACCATCAAAGCGTGGAGAGCAACGATTGTAAATGAGTTTCTCCCAAAACCATAACCTCAAATCTTTGGTTTAAATCGCGGCAAGCACGATTTTTGCCTTTTATTAGTTCAACTTAAATTCCGCATAAAAATCTTCTTTCATTGTATAACTCAATAAGCAGAGACCTATGATCAGCAGCACAGTCTTCCAGTAAAACCTCGAATCTCTTGAGTTGATTCAAATTGAGCAAAGAAAACCAAGGAACTTATTCGAATTCTCCCAATCTTTTATACAGAGGTTAATACACTCGGTTATACACGAGAGAACATGAATTTAAATGGATTTTAGAAGGATGAACCTTGGAAATTTCCAAGTAACCCAAATAAATAAACTCATGGTTATTCAAAATAGAGATCAAATTCTCACAATCAATTCTTCCACGGCCGGCTCCGAATTCCTCTATTTCGGAGGATTACATTTTATAGTTTTGTTACAATGAAACCGACCTCCTTAGGGATTGAATTATTCTAGTTTCAAAAAAACTCTAATTACAACATATCTTCTAAGATTTCATCAACTAAACCTAAATAGCTCAAACAAATCAAAATAGTTCAACCTCCCTAAATACTAGTTCAAAGCTAGTCTATTCACAGATATATTTTAACAAATTGTTGAGGATTAACCCTCATTAGAAAAAGTGACTTTCACCCATCCAATAAATGAATTTTTGAACCTCTAGCTGACATGTGAACAATATTTCATTTGGTGGCTAAGCTCAATCTTACTGCATCACCTTATTTATATTAAAATACCTAGCACCTGCGCCCATCATAGCACCTAGCATGCCTTGTATCTTGGCACTATTAATTGGCGCATGATATAATTGTACCTTGGAACCCCAAGCACACTTTGGGAATTATTAACATGCCTTGATATTCCCTAGCATACCTGCAATATTAGCATACCTTGTCACTCCTCCTTGGCATGACAACTAACCTTGACCATTAACATTAGTATACGCGGTACACATTCCTTGTATTTATTAACTTTGTGATTTTTACCAGTGCTCCCTTAATGTTTTTCCTAGTACTCCTTAACACTCATCAACATGCATTATCACTCTACGCACGTGTTGGCACTTGGAAAGCCTTAGCATGTATGGAATATGTTGAGATGCCTTGGTATTATTTAGCATGGTTAATATTAAGTTTATTTGTGATGATAAATTGTTGGAAATTAGATGAGAAGCAACAAAGGAATACTTGGCACTAAGAATGCACTAATATTTCATGGCACCTATTTTTAGCCTGGTATTGGTGATGCACCAGCATGCCCCTCTTGGAAAAAGAATAATTGACTTATTAACCCTCTTATGTGTTCATTTCCTTGTAGTTTAACTTTTTCTCCCTTTCCACATTGTCTTGGCTTAAATTCTCCACATGCATTGACACACCCTTGCACATCTTGGCACATGCCTTATCCTTGGCACATCTTAGCATGTTTGACATGTATTCCCACTATACGGCACATCAAGGGGTGAAGAGAGATGTAGTCATGGAGTCAAATGCAAGGGCGAGTAAGGGTTGTACAAAGGAGGTCATGATCATCCTCAGAGCAATATCATCATGTGAGGTTAGGAAAGATGTTGCATAACTTAATGGTCGATTTGCACTAGGAAGTAGGATGCTTTCTTGTTGGTTCTCTTATGGCCAGAGTCAACCTTAAGAGGTTTCTCGTGAGAATGCAGGCATGTGATTTCAATGGTCTCTTTGGCTGAAGGCCGCATCAAATTTTGAAATGTTGAAATTTGCAACAAGAAACGTTGAGATTAGAAACCCGAAAGGACAATAAAAATAAATACCCCTGTTTGGTGAGGAATTTTGATACACGGGGAGTGAGGAATGTAGGGCATCTAATTTATTTTTTCCCTTAAAAATAAATTGGACAATAAATTATAATTTCATCTCATAACAACTTCTGTCGATTAATTAAGTCATGATGACCAATTTAGCTCAAGAAATTCCGATTTGAGGGTCTAATATGAGGCATCTAGAGAAGTTCCTAATATTTTGAGGTCGATTGCGGTTAATTACATTAGTAAATTGCAAGTGTAATTAACTCAATTAAATGAGTTAAAATCAGTTTAACTAGTTCTAATTAAGTGATGAGCTAGTAGAGTCCGATTGAATAAAATTAGATTTAATTCACAATGAGTAATCAATCAGATAAACGATAATTCACTATTAATAGTTGCATGCAATCGATTTAAGAGAATACCTAGTTAGACTTGGACGTTAAAAAATTATAACTATCAGTTGTATTCGAGAAAATTTCCCATGTGCAATTATAAAGTCATTGGGATGCAAATGGATTAGCAATCAAGGAGAAGACTAATTTTCCTAATTAATAAGGAGTTAATTCCCTAAATTGCATGAGCAAGGTAAGTTTGATAAGGATGAAGGCTGGATAGAAAGTACTAAGATCGGTTTTCGAGATCAATGAGGAGACTTCATTATTAGTCTTTGAAGACTCTCTCGCAGAGAGATTAAGCATTGTATTATTTCATGATTCCTTGACTTAATACACAATAAAGATAGAAGGGTTTTGATTAGATTGCTTTCTCAAATACATCATGTTGTTGTCGATTGATAATTTATTTCTCTTACTTATATGTGATTGTGCGATAAATGTTTATTTTCATAAATTGTAGGAAGGATTCAATATCTTGTTTTAGAATATTACAGATCAAATTGAATCTCATTGGTTAAATTTTATACATGGTATCGGAGCAAGATTTTTTGGTGTGATTTTGTAGAGAATATCTGAACCTTTTGGTGTAAAATTTTTTGAAAACAAATAGAATACTGGATTCCTTGTAGAAAATCTACCCAAATGGAAAAAAAATCAATTAAATTGGAGCTCGAATAGAGGAAATATCATCGATTTAAAATTTAAAAATTTTTGTAACTTGAGATAATTGCTTTGTGCGTGAGTCAAAAACCTATATCACTTGGTGCAGGATGCATGCAAATCTTTGAGGATAAAGGTAGAAGTTAGAGACTTGGTGGTTTAGAGTAACCTAAATTACCTCTCAGCAGCCACATCCTCATGAGAAACGGTCTCGAAGGTTGTAGATGTTTGCCACAGTGGAGAAGCAGAGAGAGATGAGTGGAACGTCACTCAAGCGAGAGACATCCATGAGAGAGGGGGTGAGCGGATGGGAAGAGGGTGACTTCCTTACCTCGAGGTGTAAAGGTGGGGTTGTGTGTAGACATAATCCCAAGATAAGAAATTTGGGCAAAGATTCCATTGAGATGGTATGTCTCATGGATGAACTACAGCTGAGGAGCCTATGGTACATCGGTAGTAGGAAGAGATCAGTTGGATTGGTATGAGTCTGTATGTTAGCAAGATAGAAATGGTGGCTGAGATGCTCAAATGTTTTGGAGCACAAATAGAGGTTAGAAATAGTTCAAAGGGCACGGTCCAGATGTCAACAACGGTGCGGAGAATCTGAAGTACTAGACATGTGCGGTAGCTAAGCGATGGTCGGGAAGACTGCATTGACGGATGCATTATCTTGGATCGATTGTTCAAAGGAGCTATTAGGTTTCGAGTTTGCGAGGTGCAAACAACACTAGAGAAGTGTGGCAGGAAGAACATTCCAAAGGTATAGATGGAGATAGATTGAATTCCTTTCTTTTTGAGAGGGTGTTGAAATTTGCAACAAGAAGCAGTGAAATTTGTCGAACCGGGAGTGCTCCTCAAAATGCAGGTGTATATTAGGCAGAAGAATGTACATGCTTATATAGATGGGAGGTGAGGCTATTGGGATTCGACTCCCAATGACTCTTAGCCTTCCTTATTTCTAGCCAAATCATATATAAAATACATGCACACCCCATCCCATAGGATTAGGTGTCAACATTCCCCCCCTTTAATCCGAAGGGATGTTGGTGAGTCCAAGCATCGATCTGAACTTTTCAAACTTTTCTCTTCCAAGTGCTTTGGTGAAGATGTCAGCAGTTTGCTCGTTTGTGGAACAATGATGTAGATGGATGGTCTTGGCCTGAACATGATGTCGAATGAGATGGTACTTTGTATTGATGTGCTTTGTTCGATCATGGAACTTTGGGTTCTTGGCCAACTTTATTGCAGAAGTTTTGTCGATCATGAGTGGAGTGGAATACATTTGTTTCATCTGCAAATCTTCCAGGATTTTTCGGAGCCACACAATTTCCTTTGTTGCTTCAGCTGCTGCCACATATTCTGCCTCGGTCGTGGAATCTGCTGGAACTGACTGTTTGCGTGATCTCCATGAGACAGCTCCTGATCTAAGACTCATGGTGTAACCTGTTGTAGACACGCCTGTTTCTTTGTCGCCATCAAAGTCTGAATCAGAGTATCCGGTCAAGATGAAGTCGCCTACCTGTGTATATTTGAGTCCAAAGTCTTGAGTCCCCTTCAAGTACCTTAGTACTCTTTTTGCAACAGACCAATGTCCTTCACAAGGTTTCTGCATGAACCTTGAGAGGATTCCAACAGCAAATGAGATGTCAGGTCTGGTGGTGGTCAGATAGATAAGACTTCCTACAAGTTGTCTATACTTAGTTGCATCCTCAAATTCCTTCCCTTCAACTGATGTGAGCTTCAAGTTTTGTTCCATTGGAGTGCCTAAGGGTTTACAATCATCCATGCCAAATTTGTTCAAGAGATCTCCAATGTACTTCTTCCGAGAAAGAAAGATGAATTTAGGATGTTGAATTACTTCAATACCCAAATAGTAATGAACATGACCCAAATCAGTCATTTCAAAACCTTTCTTCAACTCTTTCTTCATGGATGCAATATAGCTCTCATTGTTTCCCGTTATCAAAAGATCATCTACATATACCACAAGATATACAACTGTTTTTCCAACTTTCTTAACAAACAAAGTTGCATCATCAAGATCAAAGTGTTTGAAATCAAGCTTCAGAAGATGCTCGGTCAACTTCTCATACCAGGCTCGTGGTGCTTGCTTGAGGCCATACAAGGATTTCACAAGTTTGCAAACTTTGTGTTCTTGACCCTTTATCACAAATCCTTCTGGCTGGGACATATAAACTTTCTCCTTCAGATATCCATTCAAGAACGCTGTTTTTACATCCATCTGATGAACTTTCCATCCACTCTGAGCTGCTAAGGCAAAGAGAGTCCGGATGGTGGTCCATTTTGCTGTGGGAGCAAACGTTTCTTCATAATCAATTCCTTCCTTCTGTGCGAATCCTTTTGCCACAAGCCTAGCCTTGTGCTTGTCAAGTGAGTCGTCTGCTTTGTACTTGTTCTTGTAGACCCACTTACAGCCAATTGGTTTCGTTCCCAAAGGCGGATCAACCAGCTTCCAAGTGCCATTCTTTATCAAGGCATCATACTCCTTCTGCATCGCTTCTTTCCATTCATCATGAGAAGCGGCTTCTTTGAAGGAAGTTGGTTCATGATCTGTAGACACTCAATTCACAGTTATAAGCAATATCCATATCAACAGGGGAATCATAATTATCTACATCACCTTTGATTTCTTGAGTGGAACTTCTTGTTCCTGTTTTTCCAACCTCATCAGGATGAACATCCTCCAGTGTCTTTGTCAGCCATTTGGGGGGACCTTTCTGAGATGGCCCTGGCTGGTCACTTGACTGAGTTGGGATTGATTCAAGATTCAATCTCCCAATTTTGTCGATCACATCATCCAATGTGTCATCCGTGGTTGTTTCTTCATGTGGGGGAGAGTGTGGTTCAGAAAATGATTCCACAGTTTGATTCAATATCAGAATCCCCCCTTCAAGGTGTGGAATCACATTATCAAATTCTTTGAAAGACTTTGCATGTGTGAATCTATCCAGGCGATCAAGTTGCCGCTCAACAACCTTGTCACTCTTGGATGATTCAAGAAATATGACATCTCTTGCTATCACAAACTTCTTATTCGCTTCATCATAGAGACGATATCCTTTGGAGGTATTGGAGTACCCCAAGAAGATACATTTTCTGCTTCTAGCACCAAGTTTGTTCCTTTGACCCTTGGGTATCAAGGCATAACAGGTGGACCCAAAGACCCCGAAATGCTTTACCGAAGGAATGTGGCCATGCCACATTTCAAAAGGAGTTTTGTTTCTAATTGAACTTGAAGGACACCTATTCTTTATGTAAACAGCACATAGAACTGCATCAGCCCAAAACATCAATTTTACATTCTTGAAAAATAACATGGAGCGGACCATATTTAAAATGGTTCTGCTCATTCTTTCAGCTACACCGTTCTGTTGTGGATTATATGGCACAGTGGTTTGATGTTTGATTCCATGTTGATGAAGATAATTTTCAAATTCGTTTGAAGTGTATTCTTTTCCATTATCAGTACGTAGAGAGCCAATATGTGTTTGTGCATCATTTTCAATCCATACATGAAAATTATTGAAAGTTTGAAAAGCATCAGACTTATTCTTCAGTAAGTAAATCCAACACATTCTGGTGTAGTCATCAATAAATGTCATCATGTATTTGTTTCTATTTGCAGAAGAAATAGGCATAGGGCCACATAAATCTGAATGAACAAGTTCAAGTTTCCTATGTGCTCTTGAGTGTGAATCATGAAATGGTTGTTTGCTATGCTTTCCTAGAATACAAGCATCACATTCCTTAGGTTTTCTAGGAATTGTAGGCAGTCCATCAACACCATTTTTCTTCAACAAACGAAGTCTGTCATAATTTAAGTGTCCAAATCTAGCATGCCATAAAAGACTTGATGGAAATGTACCTTCATCATGATATGAACTGAAAGCAAAGTTTTGAGCATGAGCAGATGAACCTTTCAGCTTCAAGAGTCTCCCTTCTTCTATTCCCTCCATGACAAGTGAGTGATCTGATGCTTTTCTGACCTCTGCCTTGCCATCAAACAAGTGAATTGAGTGTCCTTGCTGCCGGATTTTGACCAGGGACAGCAAGTTTCTCTTCAACTCCGGGAGGTATAGAACCTCATGTAGGATATGATCAGGAAGACCAGGCAGTTTAAGCCTGACTGTGCCAAGCCCTGATGGCTTGAGTTTTGATTTATCTGCGAAATATACTGCTCCATCAACTTTGTCAGTGAAATCTTCAAAAAAATCTTTTCTAAATGTCATGTGACATGTTGCTCCCGAATCTAGCAACCAATCATCTCTCCATGAAGTAAATGAAACATCAAATAGGTTTTCAGTTACTCCATTGTTACAATGTGCTAGAACATAGTGAGCAGATTCAGGTGCTTTACCTTTGTCTTTGTCATTGGTTTTACCTTTGTCTTGATTTCTGTGCTGCTCAATTTTGTTCCATGGTGTTCTGCATTTGGATGCATCATGTCCATCTCTATTGCACCGTGTGCAATGAAGATTGGATTTGTCAGCTTGTCTGCCCCCCCTTTCTGTGAATTTCCTTCTTCCTCTTCCTCTTCTGCCACCTCTTCCTCTGGATGAATCTGGAGTATGACTCTTTTCTTTGTGTGCCAAGTATGCAGCCTCTTCGGAAGATGAAGGGATTGTCATCTTCCCAAAAGCTTTCTCTCTTTCTGCAAACTTCTGCTCAAGTTTATCAAAGGTGATTTGCTCAAGGTTTCCACTTGCTTGCAAAGACTCAAGATAATGTGAGTAAGTCGGATATAATGCCTTAACATATGCTATGAGAGGTATGTCCATTTTTACACCAGTGTTTTGAATGTCATGCATTATAGATCTTACTTCTGAAGCTAAAGCAAGGGGATCATCATTCTTCATTTCAAGACTGAACAGCTTAACCATCAATTGAACATTTTCTAATTCGGAATGTGAGTCATAGAGTTCTTTTAGTTTCTTCAAGGCTTCATAGGCATTTGAGAATGATGAAATATGGCGACTCACCTCTTCACTTACTGAAGCTGCAATCAAGGCATAGGCCTTGCAGTTCTTGTTTTCCCAGATGGCAAGCTCTTTGTCTGAAGTGGGCTTCTCTGGTGGATTTTCTGCTTGTCCTTCACAGATTCCTCTCCATAGCTCATTAAAAATGAGTGTGTGTTTAATCTTCCGCGACCATTCAAGATAGTTCTCTTTGCCAGAGAGAACTATCCCAACAATGGAGATGAGAGAATGCATTAGACTGCTGGAAAAAATATTCTGAAGAGGAAACAAATTCTGTTATAAAAACTTCGAACTCTTGAAATATTTCAAATAAAGGGGCAAAAACTCTTGCTGGAACAATTTTCTGAGTTTAAAAACTCTTTCTGGAAACTAAATCTGCTCAGAAAACTTTGCTGGAGACTGAATTTTAAAAAACACTCTATGCTATAGACTGATTCTGCATAAAAAAAATGTATTTTTTTTGTGTTGGAAAAAAATGTATATGAAAAAATGGGATTATGAATGGGAAGGGGTGGAATTATAAATGGGAAGGGGGCGGAATGGAATTATTGAACGATGGGAACGGAATTATGAATGGTATTAGAAAGTGAAGGCGGTATGGGAAAGTGGAGGCGGTATTAGAAAGTGGGGGGGGGGGGGGGGTGATATGAAATAGAAATTGGAAGGGTCGCAATGGAAGTATTATGGTATTATGAAAGGCTGTATGGTATAATCGATTCACAATAATATATCAATGCCGCTGTAATAAAAATGAAGGCGTTGTATATAAAACGTAAGGTGGAGGCGTTGTGAATGGCAAACAGTGGTTGGATAATACGTGGTATTGTATATAACCAAACGATGTCAGCGTGGTATTAAATATTGAACGTGATATAAATGACAGCGTGAAATGACAGCGTTATATTACGTGGAGGGGGCGCATGTCATGAACATAGCTTTTAAACAAAACACAGCGGCACAGCGTTTGAAATGGACAATGGACACAGCGTTTAAATGTAATGATAATACGACCATGTAATGAGAATACCAGCGTTTTATAACAGCGATACCAGCGTTAATGGACAGCGTTAATGGCAGAGCAGTATTACAATTCGAAAGGTCGAAATGAGAGGGCGTAATACAGTGTTTAAATATACAATAGTTGCAGGTGTGAGGAGCGTATAAGAGATGTATGGTGAGGGAGTGCAAATCGATGGGAAGGGGAAGGGCGTGGGTAAAGGCCGAATGCCAATGGAGATGAATGGTTGTGTGAGTTAAGGTGAGGATGAGTGAGGGCGCAGGGAGAGGGGGAGTGAGGGCGCAGGGAGAGGGGGAGTGAGGTGTGAGTGAATGCGTATGGGGAGAAGTGGAGCGTATGGATGAATGAGGAGGCCCAAAAGGGCGTTACATAAAAAAATTTGAACTTGAATCTGCAGAAGACAGAGTTGCAGGACTGCTGGAATGGCAGAGCCTGCAATTTGCAGATTGACAGAGCCTGCAGTCTGCAGGAGATGGAGCTGCAAATGTCAGTGCTATCTAGGGAAAAAAAATTCAGAATAACAGTCTAGCAGTAATGAGCAGCAAAAAAACATTAAAAATATTAACTGAGCAGAGGGTAGGGAGTTACACCACAGGGCATAAATGCCAAATGTGGAGTCGGCTCGATACCATGTCAAACCAGGAGGTAACTCCTCAAAACTAGAATTGTGTATTAGCTGAAGAATGTGCATGCTTATATAGATGGGAGGTGAGGCTATTGGGATTCAGCTCCCAATGACTCTTGGCCTTCCTTATTTCCTAATAATAAATAATATACAAAAATACATATGCCCACCCATCCATAGGATTAGGTGTCAACAAAATTATGACTAGAACGGCAAAAAATGCACCCACACCGGTGAGGAATTTTGATGTACCAGGAGTGAGGAATGTGAGGCGTGTAATTTATTTTTCCCTTAAATAAATTGGTCAATAAGTT
Source organism: Pinus albicaulis (assembly GCA_034641835.2). Lineage (NCBI taxonomy): Eukaryota > Viridiplantae > Streptophyta > Pinopsida > Pinales > Pinaceae > Pinus > Pinus albicaulis. The sequence continues at coordinate 50,788 of JAXQQM020078623.1, read as the reverse complement.
GTAATTTCGTCTCATAAAAACTTGTGTCAGTTAACTAAGTCATGATGATTGAGTTAGCTCAAGAAATTCAATTTAAGGTGATCGAGGTGGATATTGGTGGCCACCCCCCTATTCCACTTGGGCCCTCGCCACTGTCTCTTTCAATTTTTTAGTTTCCTTAATTATAGCACAATTTATTATTTTTGTCAGTTTTTCGGGTCCTAAACTTTCGAAGTCATTTTGAGGCCCCAAACGATGTTTTTTGGGCATGAAAGGTTTGGAAATTTCATATAAATTGTATTAGCAATTGTAGTCCTCGGATATATCTTTCTAACGAGGTACCATGTGCATCAAACGAAGATCATATGACCAAGTTACGACCCCGGGAAGTTGGCTGCCCAACTAACCCCAACGGGGCCCATAAACTCTTGGTGTTACATCTCCTCAGGACAAGGTTTTGGTTTTTTAGGGTTTTATCTTATTTTAAATAATAAAAAGACCCTTGATCCTTATTGTAACACGATTCAGAGGAACATAACTATCATTTGTATTTATAGAAAATTTCCCGTGTGTAATTATAAAGTAATTGGGATGCCATGATGGATTGCCCAATCAAGGAAGGTTGATTTTCCTAATTAATATGGAGATAATTCCATAGGAATTGCATGAGGAAGGCAGGCTGAAGGAAGGTTGAGAATTGGCTAATTACTGGACCAATTTTTCCTAGATCAGCAGGAGACAATTAGTAGAGTGTTGGAGAATCTCAGGAGAGATTAAGCATTGCGTTGTTTCATGATTCCTTGACTTAATACAAAATATAGATGGAGGGTTTTGAGCAGTTGCTTCCCCAAATACATCTTGTGTTGTGTGATTGATAACTTGTTTCTCTTACTTATATGTGATTGTACGATTGTGTTTTGTTTTCACAAATTGTAGGAAGGATTTGGTATCTTGTTTTAGTACATGATTACAAGATCAGATTGAATCCCGTTGGTTAGATTTTCTACGTGAAATAGAAGAGAGGGTTGATACCATCTTGCCTTGTGGTGGTTAGTAGGCCGCAAGGTCTGTGATAAAGACCAACATAAATGGAGGAGGGCTTGCACTGTAATTTAGAGCCATAACAGAATTCGACGCAGGCGTAATATTGACTAAGTTAACCCTAGTTTGAGGGTCGACATTGAGATTTGAAGTTCATGTCAAGATTTAGTCAAAGAAATTCCCAGAATCTATGGATCCATATGAGCTAGGTCGAGTCTCTTATGGAGGCAAGAGTCATGTTTTTTCTATGTGTGGATAGGGTTTGTTCTACAACAATTAGAAGTACATAAATATAATGCCCTAGTTAGGACAATTTCCTAGCATGTTTAGTTCATAAGGTATGACCTTAAGACTATGAAAAATTTGCGTAGAATAAGATGGGTTGTGAACCTTAGAGCGAGGTTTATTTCTGCAATAAAGACCGTAGATCTGGAAGATAGTTTGCAGATTCAGTATGTGTGGAGACAACATATCCAAAGGAGGGTGGAACCTAAGCAGAAGATTGAGCATGCAGAAGAAATGTGCCATATGAAGAATGGATTGACATGCAGAGGAGTTTATTTTGGTAGAATTTCCAAAGAGTTTTAGACAAATATCTGAAAAAAAACCTATAAAAAATTAGTAAATGGATTGTTAGTGGCTGATTTGTGACCCTAGTTCAGTCATCTACAGATTGTTAGAAGTATGATAAGAGGAGTAGTTCATATTTGTTCATAGATTGGACAACAAAGATAAAATTTTCGATACACAAGAACAATGATCTTGAGAGGTCTCAAACCATTGTTAGGTGGCAGATTTGAAGAGCCCTATATGAAGACAATATTGTGGGCCCTAGATCAGTAAAAAGAATTGACTGTGGTTGGGCAGATTGATGGTAGGGAAAGTACAATTGGACGGTTGTTAGGTTACTATCAAAGAAGAGCCATGACTCTTGTTCTAGTGAAGGACAACAAAATTGGTAGAAGGGAAGGTGTATAGGGCCTAAGGATGTGCAGATTTTGAAGGACTAAAGTAACAGTCAAGTGGGCCAACCAACTAGCCCTAGTTCACTATATTGTAGAGGATTGATTTAGTGAGAAGAAGGGCAGCCTCCATAGCCCTGGAATTCTCATCTTGGAGCTGTAGTATGGCAAAAGTGGGCATACCAAAGAGTTGTTCACAAATGGAATTGTGAACAACTTGTTACCACTCAAACTAGTAGTGGATCTAAAAGGGGTTCCTAAGAGGGCAACTACTAGGACAAGGGAAACGATGGAGGCTTAGCCCATTGTCACCACAACTAAGCTCCTTGCTCTTCACAGACTTTCACTGATGGGTGGAGTCCCGGTAGTTTAGGAAGTCAGTTGTAGAGTATAGATCAATGAATAGGTGGGAAGTGACCCTCGAAACCCTTTCCCTAAGATAAAATAAAGAGTAGGACTTGCTTTCCTTTTAAGCAAGGGAATTATCTTCTAGGGAGAGAGGAGGGGGATTGAAGGGTTGAGGGAGAAAAATAAGACTTATGAAGGAAGTTCTCAATCCCTAAAATCCTTTGGGAACTTGGATTCCCAAATGGTCCTTGATGAAAGGCCTTTGACACCAAATGGGACCACACGGGGAAATTGTTTCCCTAGGTGACCTAATGGGGCTAGACATAGGGAATGTGAAAATTTCTTAATCTAAGAAACCCTATTGCAGTATCTTGATTTACTTCTCCTACTTGAATTAAGTTACAAGTTAATTTCTGAAATATTTAATAACTTAGCGAAGTAAATAGTAAATACAACTAGCAACCTACACATACAGATCAAATACTGAATAACATGCTCATAGACAAAGTGACACACGGATTTTCTGGACAACTGTCCCCGGAAAAAACCCAATGTGAGAAAACCAATGCAGCTAGCTATGGAGGGTTTTCATTATTATGTAAAATCTAAGTACAACAATCTTGGGCACCAAAATTGGTTCACCCAACAGAGAAATAAAAATGACAGTAATACGTTGCTCTGAATCCCTTTACATCAGCCTAAGTAGCCTGCGTCAACCTCTGCATTGCTCAGTAAGGGCCTGTGTCACACCTGAAGGGCTTACACTGCCCCTGCACTGCCCTAACTGGGCCTGCGTCAGCATTGCGTGGCTCTAGCTACCCCTGCTAGGCTCTAGTTGGACTGCGTGGCTCCTGCTGCCCCTATTGCTCTAGCTGGCTGGAATTCTTAAGCAGAAAAAACATAGGTAAGAAAGAAGGCATTGGCCAAAGAAAACACATAACAATCAGAAAATTTGAAGAAATGAAATGAAAATAGATCAATGTCCACAAATAACTGAAATAGCTCAATGGGACTAGAGAGTAAAAGCTTTGAAAACAACAATAAGTGCTTATAGAATCAGCTAAGAGAACAAAGGAGACTAATTCATGAGGTTAAAATTTTGTATAATTGTTGGCACGGGAAAACTGTATAATTTTTAGAGTAAATCTCTGCAGGTACCATTAGTTGGTGATCATCGATAATCATTTCATTTCATCAAATACCCTGATGAATGGGCCTTACAAGCAATTTGCGTAGACCATCACATTAGAAATCCAGTGCCTCCTCATAAAATCCTCTCCTCGTATAATCGACCACCATTACAGACATTTACACCACATTTGGTTTAGACATTTAGTAGGTAGGTAGGGTGCCCCTATCTCCCATCTCCATATAGAGTAATTTGGTCACATATTCTTTCTTCTATGATACTGGTTCCTCTCTCTTAAGTCCTATCTCTTTTCCTTCTTCTCTCTCCCTTTCTCTCCTACCTTGCTCTCTCTCTCTCTCTCTGTCTTTACCCTCCAATCCTCTCACTATATCCCTCCCTCTATCCTTATTTCTGCCCCCCTTCCATCTAATTTGTGTCACTGTCTCCCTCTCTTACCCTTCCCTACCTCTCTCACTCCTCTCCCTCTCTCTCTATCTCTCCATTCCTTCTCTCCCCTCTCCTTCAGTTTATCTCCATCTCTCCCTTATGACTCCCCTTGTCTTGCCACCTCTATCAATCTATGTCTTTATTATTCCTTCTCATATATATCTAGATTTAATATATATCATGACATATTGGGACCTAAAATTGGGTTAATTCCGCCTTGTTGGCAAGGTTAAAATGGTTAATCTTCGATAGACAAAATTGTAGATCAAATATTTCATCAAAAAGGGGGAACCATACCCTATCTTCGAGGCTATGACTATCAGTCACTTGGCCTCTTCTTGCTCTCACATGAATGTAGTCTTGCTTGACTGGTACAGAAGAAGGTTTCGCATTATCAACTATTTGTTTGGGACAACTTTTAGTCGTTTCAACACTGCTACATTCTTCAAGCTTATCCTTTAAACCATATTAGTATTTTGTACTCTCTTCAACTTTGTAGTGCTTTCCATTCCTCTCAGTCACATATGTTTCCTTGGTCTGTTAAGGGACAAGGTCGACAACATTAGGATGTTTTTGCAATAAACAAGGGTATTTCCAGGACATAGTCAGGTGGATCAAGAGTATAAGAGCCAAATTTATCATAAATGTGGGAAACTCGAACTTAAGATTTTGTGGAGTAGTCATGAGGTGCAGTATGGTTATTAAGACTTCATTAGATGGCCATTCTCCGGACTTAAATTGTGTGACAACACTGTGGCTGAGTTTGAAACTGGAGATTGAACATACATTTGGTTTGATTACAATAGACAATTTCATCAATAAATGTAAAGCAATGGCTAACAAATACTATAAATTAATAAATAAATAATACATGGCAACAAGCAACAATACTTACAAAATTTTTACATTGAGACGTAAAGAATAAACAACTATTGTGCACAAACAAAGACCAATGAAACTATCATCTTAACCCCTAACCCCTTAAACACTAATTCCAAACCCCTAACCCATTTAACCCCCTAAACCTCTAAACCCCTAACCCATTTAACCCCTAAACCATAAACCTATAAACCCTTAACCCCTAACCCCTAAACCCTTAACCGCTAACCCATTTAACCCCCTAAACCCCTAGTAAACCCCTAACCCATTTAACCCCCTAAACCCTAAACCTATAACCCCTTAACCCCTAACCCATTAAACCCTAATTCCTAACCCCTAACACATTCAACCCCCTAAACCATAAACCTCTAAATGCATAATATTAACCCCTTAACCTCTAAATGCATAATATTTCCTTAACCCCTAACCCATTTAACAACTAACTCATTATCCCCCTAACCCATAAATGCTCCTAAATATCCTAACCCCTAAGCCCTCAATCCCTAACCCCTTAACCCCTAAGCCCCCAATCCATAACCCCTTAACCACTATCTCATTATTCCCCTAACCTATAAACCCTAAACCTCTAACCCCTAAGCCCCTATTCCCCTAAGCCCTAAGCCCTAAGCCCCTAATCCTTAATCCCTTAACCACTAACTAATTATGCCCCTAACCCTTATAATAATCCTTAAAACCCATTGGGATTAGCCATTCCAAACGAGAGCAACAGGTCTATTTGGGACCTACGATTGGGTTAATTCCCCCTTGTTAGCAAGACGGAATACCATGAGCAAAACCGTGGGTTGCAAAAACCTCTCCTAAATTTACTATTTTATCTCAATTTTATTTTAATAATTAATTTATTTATTTATTTAAAAACTCTTCTGGATAAATCACATAAAATTTTTAAGGTACACGCCTTTCGAACCACTCATTGTGTGGTTCGCCATCAATGTTTTTAAAATAAATTTATTAGAATGAAATTGAATTGATTTTTGAAGCTTCCTTTTAAATCAATTATTGACATTACAAAGAATCACATAGTGCGCTCAACATCCACAAGAAAAACAATGGGTATGATATTAAAATGATATTTGAAGGCATAATATTAAAAATGATGTTTCGAAAAATGGAGGGTGGGAGTATTCATTTTTCATTTAAATTTTAGACCTCTAGTTAAAATAACATTTCTCCCGCCCAAAACATGTGTTTTTGTTATCTCCCGTTGGCTTAGTAAAAAATTCCCTTTTCTTTGGATTGAACCTTATACTTAATGTGGAGCTACTTCAACCATATTTTCCACCTCTCATAGGCACCTCATGTTCCTACTTTGGCACACATGTCTCACTAGGAGCCATATTCAACAAAAATTTCCCCACTTGACGAAGGAACTTAACACAAAATGGACCACTTATTCATAAGGGGGGACAATTGATTCAATAGAATTCTAGTGACCACCCACTTGTTACATTGATTCAACATTATTCCACGTCTTGGTAGTTATATTATAATGTTTTAGGTCTCAAACTTCTGGTGCCTTTTTTGGGCATTTCCCTTGCATTTTTGGCATTTTTCATAGGCTAAAGACACATAGTATGGATTGTACTGGTCCAACAAATTTCCTAAATGGAGTTTGCATGCAAACATTGTAGCCCCATGAAGTTGATATATCAATTAGCCTCTTTGGGCTCATGTTATTTTTGGCACGCCATTTCCTAGGGCTAGGGTTTTGGATTTTAGATTTTTTGGATCTTAGGACATCATACTTTATGTTCAAAGGTAGTTTTGACATCTTGTAATGTTTTCTTTTGATTAAGAGTAGTTGACACATCCCTCTTCATAAAGAAGGTACCTCCATTCCGCTTAGTGTGTATCACTTTGCAATTTATAGTTATTTTCTATTTCATCCATCAATAGAATTTGGATTTTGTTCTACTACTCTACTCTTTGCAATATCTTTTCTATGTTTCCATTTATGGTTTTTCATAATAAAATCCTCTTCAAACCTCAGTTCTATCTATGGATTTTTTTTTAGTAGAAGCTTCTACCTTTGGATGACCATGGGTCCTAATATTTGAATATTGGAGCAAATTGTCAACTTTTTTATGTTTAAGAACATGTGCTTCCTCATAAGATGTCATAGGTTCAAATTTAAAGGGGTAGAGTATGTAGACGTTTGTAGAGTTTAGCAAAGTCCTTTGTCCTACAAACAATAAGATCACAATAAAAGTTCTACAAACAATGAGATCACAATAAGGTAAGATCACAATAAGATTCCTACAAACAATTAAGGTCTCACTAATGTCTTAAAAATATATTATTACTACATATTACAAATATTAACTCTATTTACCCTAGATTAATCTCAATAACTATTTTTTTAATGAGAAAAAAAATATGCTTAAAAATTATAGAGTAATGCTCTAACATTTTAAAGTAATAAAATTTTACAACTTGTATTTATTTTTAATATGACAAAACATATGTCAAAATATTATAACATTTGAACTTTGGTGGGCGTGTGAAACATTTGAACTTTGGCGGCTTATCAATTGGAGGGAAAGCTAAGGCACGAGCACAGGGTTCCTGGAGATTTGAGGGTTCAGCAGTTTTGGCCATTAAACATTTTTGCGAAAACAAAGCTTTTAGAGATTATGTGCAGTGATGGTTTTCGGAGACCTTTAAATAAGCAGAAAGGAGGGATTTAGGCCACCGTAAGTGTAAATTTAGGCATTTTTCTGCGCTTCATCGTGTTCTCAACTATCTCCATTTACTGAAAGCATTTCTCGTTCATCTGAGATTTTGGGGATAGTGATTGTAATAATTTTGACTGGTGTTTTGTTTTGATCTTCTGTTATTTTTTGGAACTTATATTTCCATGTTAGATGTTGGAAGGTCCTTCAAACTGGGGCTGGCATGCCAAAAGCAACAATGTCACATGACCAACCGGTGAGGTGCTTTAGATTGTGGTTGGAATTTTAGTACCTGTTATTTTTTCTTCTAAATTTTATCCAGAAGTTTTAATATGCTTGCAGGAACCAGGGTTGTATTACATATGGAAAGAACCATTACTGAAGTTTCAGAGTGTGCTTCTAAGTTTTTTTATTATGTAATGCTTCGTATGCAGGTTCTCTGCTCGACATGGAAGGACGATGGCACTGCTATTTTCTCTGTTGGCTGTGATAAACAAGCTAAAATGTGGCCATTGCTGACTAGGGGCCAGCTAGTGACTGTGGCTATGCATGATGCACCTATTAAGGAAATTGCATGGATTCCAGCAATGAACTTGCTTGCAACTGGAAGCTGCGACAAGACACTTAAGTATGTATATGATGGTTTTTTTTTATTCCGTCTCTCTTTGCTTATTTATGTTATGAGGTTGCTTGTAAATGTTAGTGGAGTTGTGACCTTATGAATTTTAAACCCATTTGAGCACAATGCCAAAAATTTAATATATTTTAGGCTTTGAGAGAAATAGAGACTTCTCATCTGGCCAATTTTTTTATACAATTATATGAAATTATTTTTATAAAATTATATGAGATAAAGGGAAAAAAAAAAATGTAAGATTAACCCAAGTCCTAGATTAAATACTCAACATTCTTTGCTTACTGCCATAGCCTCGTACCTATGCAAACCTTGTTAGAAACAGAGACACCTTCCTTTTAATTTGGATCAGCATTGTATTATGAAAATCTTCATATAAATTGTGTTGTCCCTGGTGATAACTTTTAATGCCTGGATCTCCTGCTTGCAGTTGTCTATCACTCTCTCCTTTTATTCTATGCACTGCTCCACAGGTACAGGACCAAAGGTTGACTGGAACATCGGCAACTTGAAGTTATTTAAGACTGCATCAACCTCTCTTCCAAACTTGAAGCAAATTTTGAAAGCTTCCTCAGCCTTTTCCTCTAAGGCTCTAGCCCTGTCGAGACATTTACAAGCTTCAGAAAAACAGATTATTTTCTCCAAGTCACGGAGCTGAGGAATGTCTACCCCCTCATCAGGATACTGTATTTGCCATTGAATGATGTCATCTAGCATATTTAGAATATTCTCCAATTCTTCCTTGATAGGCACCATACTCTTTATATAATCATCATACTTAGGAGTTTTATCTTTGATGCCTTAATGCTCCTGTAGAATTATTTCTAACCCGTACTCAGTTCCTCTTGGATCTCAAGTGATTTCCCTTTGAACTCTTTAACTGATTCTAGTTCACCTTGCTGCTGGAATTCTATCTCTGTAATTCTTTGCTTAGCGGCACTGAGTTCCAACTGAGCAACATAGGCCTTTCTCTTCAGCATGGCAACATTATCACCTGTTGCTTGGGCCATGGTAATACTGGCACCTGCAGTCATATCTGGATCAGTTGTTGTTTCATGAATGAGAACCTCCTCAGTGACAAGTGCTCTCCCAACCTTATCATTTTGGAAACTCTCCTGCTGACTTTGTTCTTCTTGTATTCATAATTGAATTTTTTCAATACTACTACTGGGTCAGCCATGGTCATGGGGAAAAATTTCTCCTTCTCCATTTCTTCAATCTTACATGGTTCAACTGGAGACTGAGGAGTGGGTTTTATCTTCGGAGATGATGGAATGCTAAGGTGTTCAATCCTTTTATCTTTCCACATAGATTATTCCTTCTTCTTTTGGAGTTCCTCATCTATTTTCCTTCGAAGCTCTTCATCTCTTTTCCTTCGTTTTTCCCGTTGCTTGATTCTTTGTTCATTTTCCAAAGCCAATTGTTTCACCAGGTCATCTTGTTCTGCTTTCCTTCTCGGTTCTTCTTCCTCCTTCATTGCTTGCTCTTCTTCAATCCTTTTCTTGATTCTGTCTGCTTCTTTCTCCAATTCTTCGTTCATCTCCTTCACCTGTTCTAACACCCTCTGGAGCTTTTCAACTTCTTCCTGGAGGTTGAAATAGGTGAAGCATGGGTCTGTTCGGCCTTCTTCTGAGGTCCTTGATTTAGCTTTTCTTTAACCTCAATGGATAAATAAGTATCTTGAATATTTCCTCATTAGTATCCCTCTCATGAGTATAAGACCACATCTGGTTGACAGCAACACAGTGAATAATAACCAAATCTTCAAGATCATGTTTCCTGAATCTTATCTCTCCAAAATGATATGATTCAATTTCACTGGCCTCTTTCATGGCTTGGTTGGTGCGATCAAATACATAGTATCTTATCCTGATAGGAAACTTAGGCCATATTGACCACTTTTCCCTCTTAAGAGTACTTGTCACTCGATGAGAAAATGTCTGATATAATATTTCCAATAGAACCACTATGTCTGGAGCATATAAAGGTAGTAGATGAGGAGCTCTCGATGCACCATCTCCATTACACCATTACACCATACACCATGGGGCTCACAAGAGGAGAGATGAAAAAAAAACAATACACCATCAATCTACTCTCAGAAGAGATGAAAACAATGCACCATCAATCTCCTCTTAGGAGAGATTAACATAGTACACCATCAATCTCCTCTGAAGAGATATGAAAATAGTACACCATCAATCTCCTCTTAGGGAGAGATGAAATTTGTACACAATTAATCTCTTCTTAGGGAGAGATGAAATTTGTACACCGTCAATATCCTCTCAAGGAGAATATATCAAAATGGCATTATGGCACCGAGTGAAATACATATCATCGAAAAATACATAAGCAATGAGGCTCCAAATGACCCATAAAGTCCAAAAACAATGCTACAAGCTATGAGAATTGAGGCCATTGGCCTACATAGTACAGTGACAATCTACTACAAATCTACATATATGATATTACTAAATTCTAATTAATGATCAACATTATCACTTGAAGGTTGAAACTTCTAATCATGATCAAAGTTCAAACTCAGTTGGTTGAACTTGAGTCTCCCGACTCTCGATTGCCAAACTTTGCAACTTCTCTAGTCACAAACTTCTCTATTGGTTCAGTGACTTGAGTCTCAAACTTTTGAAGGTATTTTGCCCTAATATGCCCTATTACTTCATTTGGTGCTCCACATGGCTTTACATGGCCTCCTATCCTAGCCAAGTGTTGCTTGAACCTGTAAATACCCCCTCTTACAATAGATTTTTGGCAATATTTTCAAATCATTTTGCTATCAATCATATCACAATGAGCCCATGCAGTATCCTTGCCTTTTGGAGGCATGATGGCTACTACTTAGCTCAAGCAACAAGCTTCAAACTCTATGTTGTTCCACTACTCCAACAAAAACTCAACACTCTCCAAGCTCTCAATCAAACACACAAAATCTCCAAATGAGATGGTGTGAGACACATGAGAGGTTGCCCCTGCTTATAAAGGATTGGAGAGGGTCTCCAAGATAGCTCCAACTCCAACTCCAAGCCTCCAAGATCACTTCTACAACAAACACTCAACACTCTCCAAGCTCTCAATCAAACTCACAAACTACAAATGAGATGGTGTGAGACAAAGGAGAGGTTGTCCCTGCTTATAAAGGATTGGGGAGGGTGTTTTTGGAGGGAAACAACCCTCCCCTTCCCTCCAAATCAGCCCTAAACATCCTTGTTGGCCGTCCATGGGTCCCTACAGCAACTTAGGTGCTGACCGATCGGTTAAGGACGGAATCGGCCGGTCAGCGTCAGTTAACTGGATTTTCAGGCTATATGCAGCTGCTGACCGGGGTTTTCAACTAGTTTGGACTGGCCAATGGTTTGACCGGTTTTCGGTTTGAATTGACCGGTTTTTAACACTATGCTTGAAATTGAACCCACATTAACTTCGTAAACTCATCCACAACCACCAAAGAAATCCTGCTCCGAAAGGAATCTCTAATGAAGCAATAAACTCCCCCAGAACCTTTGATACCACCAGAACCCCTCGTCTCCTGCCCACAAGTGGAGAACTTATGGTAACCTGTAATGTCTGGGAGAGGTCGAACATGGCTCTCATGCGTCTCAGTGATGAATAAGATATCCGACAGTCGAAGAGAATCACATAATAGACCTGGCAATACCCAAAATGACCCATTCCCATTCCAACAATTGACAGAAATGGATGCCCCTTTTTGCCTCCCCCAATGAGCTAGTCATTTGGAGGACCCAGAACGGGGCTTCCATCCAGGTGGAAAAGTGTCCCAAATCACTGCTTTGAGATTCCTGATAACTGCCCATTTCCCTACCTGACGTGCTGCTATAACCAACTCCCTAGAGTGTTTGAGCTCAGCAACCTATGTTTTAGTGAGATCTTCATCAAGGAAGATATTACTAGGAAGTGAGAATAGCTTTCTCTTAGCTCTACGAGCCCGAAGGTGATCAATCGCCGACCTGAATCAGAGAAAGAGAGTGGAATCGTACCCAAGCCAAGCTCTATCAAGGGTCACGTCTTGAAGATATATTTTTTCATTGAGGAATAGGGTCCCAACCACCATAGGGTCTGAGGATGTGAGAGGCAAAGGAAGCCCTCTCACTTTGAGGTTCAATTCTCACGCTTGTCTAGTGCATTATTCCATGAGTTTAGATTGTACCACCTCCTCAACTGTGGCTAGAGGGGGAGTGAGGGGGGTATCCCTCCCTCTAGCAACTTGTGCCCATGAGCTGATGTGTGTTTCTGTTTCTTATTTAAAGGCCACTTGCTGAGCTTTGATCTCCTCCTGTTTGTTTTTCATATTGAGAAGTTCAGCGTGTAGATTGTCATTAGAGGGGTGGTGATGAACTGCTTGCCCCTTGTTGTCCCTCAATAGTTGTTTCAGTGAACCATTCTCGCTTTCCATTACAATTACTCTGATCCTGAGTTCATCGACCTCTCTTATTAGTGCCTATTTAAAGGATTCAAGGGTTTCTAATCTCCTGAATAGTTCCTGAAAATCTCTTTTGTCGCGTCGAAATCCATAATCGGGCAAGGGTGACGGTTCCGACAAGCTTTTAAAGAAGTCTTTGACACCTATGGCTATGTCGGTAGGAGGTCCTGATAGCGTCGTCACCTACGGTTGATCCTGAGAAAGAAGCATGGAATCTTCTGAGAGCCGTTGTTGTGAATTATTGTGGAAGCCCAATTGCAGGCACCCCAAAAATTTTCAACTTCTCTGTGCTAAACTTGACCGCGAGTGGATCAAGATGTGGCTGGCATGAGAAATCGCTGAATAGGAAGGAAGGCCAAATCTGATATCCAGTACTACTTCTGTAGAGCATAAAATGCAGCAAATAATATGATCTTATCGGTAGCTATAAGCATCCATATTCGTCGCAGTGCAGATATCAAAGTGACGTCCCGACTTTCATCTTCAATAGCGTCTCCTGCTTTCCACCAGCTTCCACCTGGTAAAAATGGGCATCAATTCACCTTTCAAAATATCTACTTTAATGGCTTGTTCTCTCCATAATGTTGTGTGCAATGGGGCCTCAAAAAAACAAAGGAACACTCAAACAACTTCAAGATTTGGGTTGATTTCTGAAAGTATTGATTTTTTCCACATGTTTATACAACAGGGAGAGTTGACAACACACCATGTTGTACAAGTTCAGAAATAAAAAACAAGCACTGCCTTTCTTCACATGGGAAACTCATAAACCAAAATTCCTGCACCACACAGAGGTGTACAATTCTATGCTAGAAATCCTCATCCTACTCATATGCCATAGGAGAAATTGAACCACTCATCCTATGCATATCTCATCACTCGTAGGGGAAGGTGAACCACTCACCCTACACACATGTGTCCGCAATCGTAGGGGAAGGTGAACCCCTCACCCTACACACATGTCAACCACCATGAGGTATCACAGGGGAAGGTGAATCAGTCACCCTATGGTCTCTCATGGCTCAATACGTACCCCAAGCCCCCAAGAGCTCCCAGAGCTCAATCTTCAATCAAGGATCACTTCATGTAGGGAATAGTGCCAGACTGCTTTCTAAAAACCAAGACTAGTTCTTGATGATTGCATTGATGATTGGTACGTCAATAGGAGCCTCATTTCTCCACCCAGTAGCATATACATGTATATATGAAGGCACACAACTTACTAACAAGCTTCAACAGACATACTGACTTACAACTCGACATTCGAGCAGTAGATATCTTAGCAGCACTGAGCAATCCTTGGACTTCTGCATTTTAGGATTCCAAATCTTGGTAAAGAAAATACTTAACTACTCTTACTCCCTCTTACTCAGGGAGACCATAATCCTAATCTTGTCTTTCCATAGATGATTCTACAATATTTCATATGATTAGACTTTCCCCCAAAGTATCCATCTGGCAATTTTCTCAGCATGAGATCCATTTAAATTTGAAGATAATTTATTAATGCAATCAAGCATGGTTTGATTCTGGAAGTGCACTTTGAAAAACATAAATGTCTTTTGCTATACTTGCGGGGAGGAATAAGACATACCTTTACTCAAAATGTAATCATTAGTATCTTATTTATTTTCTTTAAATCCCGAAGGTAGCTTTAAAAGAGCTTCATCATCAGTAACCAACAATTCAGGAGAGGATCATATCATGGACCTATCCTTGTAGTAAATCAGGGAATCTTCCAATCTTACTCCAAAGTCTGGACTTTTGCTTTTATTCCAATCTGGCTGATCTGTATTCTTTATGTTGTCTTTAACACAATGATTCAATTAATTATCTAGGCTATACTATAGCTGTACCAACATCTGAGTACTGTATTGAATATAAGGATTCAGTATAAGATCTGCATCCTATTAATCTTATATGGTAAAACATCCTTGGACTTGTCACCGTCAGACAAGTTTTAGTATGAAGATTCTCAGCAAGACATATTTTCAATGAGGCATGGTATGCTACTTACAATTATAGTATATACCTCATCTAGTGAAGGGTCTCAGTGAGCTGATTCATACATACCCTTATTTTAGTTATCATTTTGGGTATGTTTAACCTTGTTAAAGTTTTTATTTAGATCTTCGTTAAGCCTATGGTTAGGGCTTGTCTTTAGTAAATGAGTTAGGGTATGCAAACTCCTTAACAAAGGATTCGTATTGTGTCTTTTACCATGGTTGAGTAGCAAGGCTGTGCATCACCACAATATTGGATTGCAAATCAAAGTGTCATCAACATTTAAAGAAAGCAACCTACAATAATGTAAGACATTTCATCTTGGAACAAGTAGTTTTTCCAGCAAAGGTATTCATCATTAGTCCAATACTAGAGGTGACTTTGTGATTTGTGTGATGTGATAGTGGTGTAACTTGAAGATATGGTTTTTTCATACATTCTGGCTGATCTGTATTATTTATGTTGTCTTTAACACAATGATTCAATTAATTATCTGGGCTATACTATAGTTGTACCAACATCTGAGTACTATATTGAATATAAGGATTCAGTATAAGATTTGCATCATGTTAATCTTATATAGTAAAACATCCTTGGACTTGTCACCATCAGACAAGTTTTAGTATGAATATTCTCAGCAAGACATATTTTAAATGAGGTATGGTATGCTGATTTCAAATATAGTATATACCTCATCTCGTGAAGGGTCTCGGTGAGCTGATTCATACATACCCTTATTTTAGTTATCATACCTTAACCTATAACCATAACTTCAACATATTGTATTTCTTTCGATTCAGTCAAACTATGAACAATATCAGCAGAATAGATTCCGATCTCCTGTAGCATTTCGATAAAATATCCTCAGATGTCATACTATAACTTAGGATGGCACATATTACGATAATTAAATCACCTGTAAATTTAGTAATATGTAGAGTATCTCTTGGACTACTTAGATCAAGATCACCAACCAATTGATGTAGTCCTTTTAAATCTCATCATCTGACAGCCTACCTTAGCCAAGAATAATATAAGTTACCTCTTTATTGCAATCCTGGTTAGAAAGCCTTAGAACGGTGCCATAACATGTCTTCTTAGATTCGTCAGAGATATTATTTGGATAAGAGTCTCAACTCAACTTGGATAGGTGACACAACACTCATTAACAGAGATCTTAGCAAAGAAATGTACTTGATAATAGAGGAGGGTCTGGCAAATTTCTAATACCCTCTTAAAGGACATCTTCACTTAGACACGGAAATCCTTTCTTTGCTGAGGCTTGATCAAACCAAGGCACCAGCTCCCTCTTGGTCAGATGATCCTTCTCACTGCATAAGATATGGAATTGTACAGAGGATCTCGGTCTCTATATCTCAGGTCTACACTATATAAAAAATTATAGTTTTATACCAACTCAGCTCCATGTGCAATATGTTGTAATATGATTGTTCTCATTGTATGATTTCACACAGGAATGAATCCTCTGAGAATCTTTCAACGCATGCTCTCGACCTTATTACCAATCAACACATTCAGGACCTTTTCTTCAAGGAGCAGCAATAAGATTGGCCTACACAACCACCCTTGATAGGTTGGTTTCTTTAGAAGATAGGGATAGGATATATATATGAGACTAGGTCGTAGCTGCTCAACTTTTCTACCACATAGATGTATTAGCAGTGGCTTCTTATTCTAATGGTTCTTCATGAATGAGCACTTTAAGAGTGTTATAGCCCTTGTTCAAGACGCCAAATTCAAAAGGAGCTGCATTTTCTTTTATTGATAGATCAAAAACTTTCAAAAGGTTACAATTCTGCTATTCCTGTTATGTCCTTCTTGCTTTAGAATCTTTCTCGAGATAGGACTTTGATTTGCTCAAAAAATACTCACTGATCAGGGCCTTCAGTTACTCCAGAAGTAGCTTTGTATAGTCTCAGGAAATCACCCTCGTTAAACACTTCAGAGAGCCTGATATGTGGTCCTTGGTAGCTTCATCACTTTCTGCTTTCGAGGCTTTTCATTTTTATTATTGCAATTACCTCAAAGAATTGTCATAGGACCCCACAATATAGGGCATAGTTCTTCAACAGATAGGGACAGCATACATATCAATATCTTCATAGGATAAGCATCACTCTGTTTCTAAAATGATATCTCAACCAAACCTTAAATGTAAGAGATAAAACTTTGAAATGAAGGGCCGAAAAAGTAATCAAACCTTTGTTCTAAGGAAGACTGAGTGATGTTTAAATCATCATCAGCAGATCCATTTCAAGACTACATAACACTGGTTGAAATGGTGCTTCAACTACAAATGGTTGGAGAGGACTTGTTGCTAACTTCTATTGTCCTATGAAAAAATGGCATGGCTAGCATTCTCTGACAAATCTGCGCACATTTGTCAATATAGTTGGCCAATTGTAGCCACCCCTAAGGATCTTATGTACAATTTTCTTTGTTATGTGATGTTCTCTCTCAAAACTAGATGGATCTCATTGGTCAATATTGTTTCTTCATTCGGGATAACAGATCCAAAACAAAACCATTGTGATTTATCCATCCCAAAACTTTCTCTATGAAGGAGTATCTTGAATCTTTTAACCTCAAGGACCTTTTCTTGTGCTTGGGAAGGTGTCTGGGTCTAGTTACATTCTTAAGGTAGTAGATGATCTCTGTATGCCAGTTGATGTAACTGCATTAACCAAGTTGATTCCAAGAGTTTCTTCATTTCCCTTGGTCAAAAGCTTTGTTAATCTCTGACCCATACTGTTTTTTGTGGGTCTTATCTCTAAATCATATTCTCAAATCTTAGCAACCCACTTACCCCTTGATCCCAAGCAAACATGTTGTGACAAGATATCCTTCACTGTTGGATGAGGAACAAATGCTATAATCTTTGAAAACCCAATGTAGGTTCTAAAATGCTTTAGTGATTTTACCAAAGCATAGGCCTGCTTCTCCATGATTGCATAGTTCAATTTTGCATCCCTTAGCATTTTCCTCACAAACGCAATTGGCAGTTCATTTCCCTGTTCATTCTTTTGAATAAAAACTCCTGCAATAGTATAATTAGAAGCAAAAGAAAAAACAAGAAAATCTTTTTCAAAGTTAGGGCTCACCAAAACTGGAGAATTTACTATAACATTTTTGACATTATGGAATGTTGTATGCCTTGCATCATCCCATATAAAAATTGCATCTTTCTTTATCAACTCTTTAAGGGGTTTTGTGATCTTTGCTACATTTAGAATGAATCTTTAAATGAAGTTTACTTTTCCAAAGAAAAACTGCAACTCTTTCTAATTTCTTGTCATGTCTTTTAACGTCCTTGTATATTTTGATCAAAGACCCAATCTTCTCATTCTCTTTCGAAGTGATTAATTTTCCAGTCTTGATCAAGATTGGATTTGTCTCTATCCCTAGATTGGTATCTTCATACTCATTTGTTTGTATTGTCTCAATTCTACCTGTAAACGCATTGTCTCTGTTGAAGCTTGCTCAAGATTGGATTTGTCTCTATCCCTACATTGGTATCTTCATACTCATTTGGTTTTATTTTCTCAATTCTACCTGTAAACATGTTGTCTCTGTTGAAGCTTGCTTCCAAAGGAACCATACCTAAAGGGATTTTGTTGGTTGGTCGTTGTTCTATTGAATCATCTTCCCTCATGTCAATCTCATACATTTCAAATTCTTTTGTGTTGTTGATGAACCCAACTATTTCTGCATCACCTTCAAAAACTTACCAATGCTTGATGTTGTCTGGAATTGAAGGTGTGTAAATCGTCTCAATTCTGCCACCTTGGTCTAGCTTTGGACAAGGTTGAATAAGGTGGTTGAAACTACTAAAGCTTTGGCTTTTTCAGTCATGGCCTTGGGCACCAATTGGAAATTGATATTGCTTGTCCATATCTTTTCAACCTTTCATTTTTCCAAGCATGCAACCCTTTCACTTGGCATACAATGAGGTCAAAACCACCTATTACTTCTAAAATTTTATTTCCTAGATCTCTAGATGAAGTTATACCAAGAAAAATTGCCTCATACTTGGCAATGTTGTTAGTAGCTTCGAATTCCAATCTATAGCTAAATAAATCAATACCTTATCAAGAGAGGTTAGGATTATACTTGCCCCATTACCTTGTTTTGAACTTTCAAAATCGAAGTTCATCTTCCACATTCTTCCTGCGTTTGTCCTTGGTGCTAGCTCTGCTGCAAGTACAGTGTATGATCCCATGCTTTCCTCCAAACAAGTGAAATAGTTCTCAAGTTTCCTCGAGCTTCAACATGGTTTTCACTGAAAGGTTCTTTGTACAATATAATTGTCTCAACAAAAGGAGTATAATATGAGGATCCTCTTTCCCATATAATTTCGATCTTTGAGATTTTGTAACTTCAAATCATAATGTCTATCCAATTTGTTTCTTGCATGTTGGAAAATTCACAAGTTCAACCAAAGGCATTGGAACGTTCACAATTTTTTTCTAGCATGAAATACCATAATCTAAACTTTTCAAAGTTGATGTTTCTGTAGTTCTCTGAATTCTCTTAGGAAATTCACTTTGACTTTTCTCAGGAGGAGGAGATGGTTCTTCTTGACCTTAATTGGATGTGCCCTTTTTCCTCCTGCTATAAAATTATCAGTCACGGATTCCCTATACCCTCACAGTCCTTATGAAAAGATATAATGCTGCTACTGGCTACATATTCTAGTGTCATAGAGATGGGCCTTATATCATCATAATAAATTCTGTCACAAAGTAGCATCCCTCAGGTTTTTGCACAGGATGCCACTAAACTCTGATTCTTGATGATTCAAAAATTTTTGTATGTCTTTGTATAGTTCAGATCACAAATATACATGTTCTACTTGTCATAGAGATGCTTAGAATTTTCACAAATGTAAATTCTGTAAATTTTGTCCTTAGTGCTAGCTCTGCTGCAAGTACAATGTATGATCCCATGCTTTCCTCCAAACAAGTGAAATAGTTCTCAAGTTTCCTTGGGCTTCAACATGGTTTTCACTGAAAGGTTCTTTGTACAATATAATTGTGTCAACAAAAGGAGTTAGGATGGTAGTATATGAGAAATTCATTTGTATGTGTCCATATTTGATGTCCATTTGTGTGACAACAACATTCCCTTGTTGCACAAATGTCCAACACTACTATGTCTATAATGATGAAGACATTAGGGTAAGCTGTTGGATGGACTTGGAGGTTCTTGATCAAACCCACTGAAGGAATCTCTCGGGAATCAAATTCACATACATTTCGATAGGGTCTTGAAGTCTTCAAATCCATTTTCTTTGGAACTTCAAGTGCCATTACATTCATGGCGTCTTCAGAGTCTAGCTTACAGTTGTGCAAAATCCAAACTGTTACCACCAATGAAATGAAGAAGGGCTCATGCAAAGGGTTCATATTTGATCTTAAATAGGTTGACGCGAGGATAATATGAGGATCCTCTTTCCCATATAATTTTGATCTTTGAGATTTTGTAACTTCAAATCATAATGTCTATCCAATTTGTTTCTTGCATGTTGGAAACTTCACAAGTTCAACCAAAGGCATTGGAACGTTCACAATTGATGTCTAGCATGAAATACCATAATCTGAACTTTTCAAAGTTGATGTTTCTGTAGTACTCTGAATTCTCTTAGGAACTTCACTTTGACTTTTCTTAGGAGGAGGAGATGGCTCTTCTTGGCCTTAATTGGATGTGCCCTTTTTCCTCTTGCTATAAAATTATAAATCACGGATTCCCTATGCCCTCACAGTCCTTATGAAGAGATATAATGCTGCTATTGGCTACATATTCTAGTGTCATAGAGATGGGCCTTATATCATCATAATAAATTCTGTCACGAAGTAGCATCCCTCAGGTTTTCGCACAGGATGCCACTAAACTCTGATTCTTGACGATTCAAAAAGTTTTGTATGTCTTTGTATAGTTCAGATCACAAATATACATGTTCTACTTGTCATAGAGATGCTCAGAATTTTCACAAATGTAAATTCTGTAAATTTTGTCCTTGCTGCTAGCTCTACTGCAAGTACAGTGTATGATCCCATGCTTTCCTCCAAACAAGTGAAATAGTTCTCAAGTTTCCTTGGGCTTCAACATGGTTTTCATTGAAAGGTTCTTTGTACAATATAATTGTCTCAACAAAAGGAGTTAGGATGGTAGTATATGAGAAATTCATTTGTATGTGTCCTATTTGATGTCCATTTGTGTGACAACAACATTCCCTTGTTGCACGAATGTCCAACACTACTATGTCTACAATGATGAAGATATTAGGGTAAGCTGTTGGATGGACTTGGAGGTTCTTGATCAAACCCACTGAAGGAATCTCTCGGGAATCAAATTCACATACATTTCGATAGGGTCTTGAAGTCTTCAAATCCATTTTCTTTGGAACTTCAAGTGCCATTACATTCATGGCGTCTTCAGAGTCTAGCTTACAGTTGTGAAAAATCCAAACTATTACCACCAATGAAATGAAGAAGGGCTCATGCAAAGGGTTCATATTTGATCTTCAATAGGTTGACGCGAGGATAATATGAGGATCCTCTTTCCCATATAATTTCGATCTCTGAGATTTTGTAACTTCAAATCATAATGTATGTCCAATTTGTTTCTTGCATGTTGGAAACTTCACAAGTTCAACCAAAGGCATTGGAACGTTCACAATTGTTGTCTAGCATGAAATACCATAATCTGAACTTTTCAAAGTTGATGTTTCTGTAGTACTCTGAATTCTCTTAGGAACTTCACTTTGACTTTTCTCAGGAGGAGGAGATGATTCTTCTTGACCTCAATTGGATGTGCCCTTTTTCCTCCTACTATAAAATTATAAATCACGGATTCCCTATACCCTCACAGTCCTTATGAAGAGATATAATGTTGCTACTAGCTACATACTCTAGTTTCATAGAGATGGGCCTTATATCATCATAATAAATTCTATCACGAAGTAGCATCCCTCAGGTTTTCGCACAGGATGCCACTAAACTCTAATTCTTGATGATTAAAAAAGTTTTGTATGTCTTTGTATAGTTCAGATCACAAATATACATGTTCTACTTGTCATAGAGATGCTCAGAATTTTCACAAATGTAAATTCTGTCATTAAGTGCAGCTTCAGACTTGGAATTGATTAGAATCTTGGCTTTTATTCACAGTGATGATTTTGGTCCCTTCTATAGACTATGTACCTTAGTATTTTGGTCCTGTAGCATAGAGTAGATCGCAGACTTTTGATTCATTTTGCACAAGGGTATAGAGATGCTCAGTCCTTTATGTCACAGATAAGACTTGTTTTGCATGTCTTTAAGTTCATCATTTGTGCATTTAAATGCCTCGCAGACAATAAACTTCTATCCTTCGTCTCACAGTGCCACAAATTTGCATGGATTACGAAGATGATGGTCTTTTTAGATGTCAAAGATGGATAGTCTCCCAAATGAGTCGAGTTGCCTTATATAGTGTTAGATAGACCTTGTATCATTTCATGTTGGTGTCATCATTGATGCCTTGAATCTTCAAATATTTGTTGCTATAGTAAGCTTCAGATACCTCATAGAAGTGTCACAGAACCTTTTTGTATTGATCGAAGAACAATACCTCAGATATTCGTTTTTTCCCAAACAAAATTGCTTCAATCATTATGGCAATTTTGGACTTGTTCATACTCTCAGACTAGCCTTTGAACTCAGCAGTAATAGATGTCAGCTACAGTATTTTGGTTACTCAAACTATACAAATATCATGAATACACTTGGTATTTTTTATTCAGAAAGGAGCGCACAGTCATGCTCAGATTGCCACTGAAAGTATTGTCACAATAGGTTGTCTTCTATTAACTTATTTCATATAATCCATTTTCTTTTTCTTTGAGTACTTTGTAGTTTATAAAGATAATGAATTGTACTTTTTCATAGGAGAAGGTGCCTCTGAAATTCACATTAGTATAGGAAACTTACTTCATAAATCAACATAGAGACTCAAATATGTGTACCTATGCCAAATATTTTGTCGACAACAGAGATATGAATTTCATCCTTGATTTACAGAGATAATGCCATAGAGTCTTTGCATGTATTATAGGTCTCTTTTTCTAGCCCTTAAGTATTTTGGTCCTTCCTTTATTGATGAGCTCAGTTCACAGGAATATTGATGTATTTCTTCAACTTGAATCACAGAGGTACTGTGCCTCTTTCAATTTGTATTTTAAGGAAAGGATGTCACAGAATTTGTATGATACTTTGCTTAAGGTGCCACAGGGATAAGAAAATAAGCCAACAAACTGTTATCTTCAATCTGCCTTTCCTTCAACCTAGCTCCGATACCATGTTGAGAAATCAAGATGCTTGTAGATTAGGGTAGATTTCTCTTAACTTGATAATTAATTGTGAATGTTTGTTGGCTTCTTGTTACTTATGTTATCTTAGCTAGCTCATGAAAATGTTTGAAGGAATGCCTGAATCAGCTTATGAATTTTCCCTGAGTGATCTGATGGAGCAGAAGGCTGCCATGCCGAAGAGATCAAATGAGGAAGTGCAAACAGAAAAACATAAAGCAGAGGATAGGAGTTCAGGAAAGCAGGACAAGAGGAAGACAAGTGGGAGCTATATAAATGGGTCAAGTAAGAGTAAGGGATAAAATGCTAAGCCATTTCTTCTCAATATATTTATTCCCAGAAGCTTGACACACTGATTTCATTCTACCTCTAGGTCAATACCCACAAGTTGTTCTCAGGTGAAGAGCCATGATTCAAAGAAAGGATCAGGGAATACATATCCTGTTGCAAACCTGTATAAGATAAAGATGTCCTATTCTCCTACTAGTTCTTCAATTGGCTTCTCCAAGGTATCTCCTAAACCATTTTCTTCCCAGGATGGTCAGTCTTATCAGGTTCTCCCAGCTTCTACCATATATACTAGTTATAATTTTGGCCTTTGGAAATTGAGCATGAGTCGATGCTCATTCTGTTGCGGGTACACTTTCTTCTCCAAGACTATTTTCCAGGTGCTTATTCTGTGTTTCTCTTCACGCAACTTCTGAATTTTCAATTTCTGACCATTGAATAGATTTTATCTTAATTATGAACTGGAAAACCCCAGGGTTCAAGCTTAACTCCATGCTTAATAACCACCCATGGCTTAAGAAGTCCACACCAGTCACTTACAAATTCCGAACATCACAATCTATCTACTTACAATTTCACTTATAATAGCCCCAGTGCCTTGAGATGCTATCTTTTACTCTTAAAATGTGGGAACAAAAGATTATAACTTAACGGGGAGGTAGCACCTTCATTAAGAACTGATTATTTTATTAAACCTATCATTAAGGAGTGGAAAGATGGAACCTTAAAAAGTTTGCTTTAGATGTTTCTTCCCACATCATTCTTGTTGTCGAGTGTGAACTTCATCCATGCTTTTTGTTGAAGTTTTATCAGATTTTATCTCTTTATGATCATGTTTTATCCATGTCGGTTGACATCAGAACAGTTTTTGGCATGCAAGTAAACTTTGACAAAGCAACCCCTGAGTCATCTTGAAGTCAAAGTCTTTCTGCATATACATCAAAAAATGTTAGGACATGCTAGTGAAAAGTTGGAAACTACTAATTAACTATTGTCTGTTTTCTTTTCGTTTATTTTTTTTATCACGAGAATCGATAATTAACTACTGTCATTTTTCTTTCTATTTCTTTCTTTTTCATTTTTTTTTCAGTATTAGGAGAATTTCTTTCTTTTTCCTTTATTTTTTATTTTTTGGGTATTAGGAGAATTCCTAAACTTACTGCCTGTCTCTGAGGAGGCCCAGGGTCATGTCTGAGGGACTGACCCTATACTCCTGAACCTAATGCATTATGCAACTACCCACAGACACGCTAGGTGTGTTAACTGAGTTTCAAACCTGGGTGGGGCCTCAATATTGCTCAACAAAAACTTTCTTCCTTGGACTAATCTGGGGGAGGTCCAAGATCAACCTTTGTGGCTGCCTTATCACACCAAGAGTATATCCAACAACCTGTAAGCCAGATATAAGCCAGATATACTAGATCTTATGATTTAGCAAGAGCGGAGACTCTAGGAAATGGGGAGTCTACTCCTTAAGGCGAGATCATAGCAGGCCATATACTCAATGGGATTTGAACCGCGGTCTCGTTAATTTCACCCAGTGAGGCCATATACTCAATGGGATTTGAACCGTTGTCTCGTTAGTTTCACCCAGTGAAACTTACTGTTAAACCACATATCACTGTATAATTAACTATTCTCTATTACTTGAAACATTTCTAAAACTTTAAAGTCCCTGGCTGATTGGATTGCTCTAACACTGAGCCGCTTGCCCTTTCATGAGGTGGGTTAACTAAGTTTCGAACTTGGGTGGGGCTTCAATATTGGTCAGCAAACACTTTCCAATGCAAGTCGTCCACCGTTTGGCCTAGCACAATAGGCTAATTAACAATTTTCTGTTACTTGAAAAATTTCCGAAACTTTTAAGTCCTTGGTTGGTTGGATTACTCAAACACTGAGCCACTTGGCCCATGCAAACACTTTCTAATGCAGGTTGTCCACCGTTTGGTCTAGCACAATAGGCTAATTAACAATGTCTGTTACTTGAAACATTTCTGAAACTTTTAAGTCCTTCGCTGGTGGGATTGCTCTAACACTAAGCCACTTGCCCCTTCATGAGGGACGCCCTTAAGGGTTCAACATAGATGTGTGTATTCCTATTTCCAACACCCTCGTCAGGCCACACTTTGGCTAAGGTCCCCTGGCTAACCTCAAGCAAAACTAGCTCTATCCCCATTTTGAAAATTATACATACTAAGATTTACCCTAGATTTTCCCTTGGCCAGTGTGCTGCTGTACTACTGAGCTACATGCCCCTTCATTGTGGGCATCATTAATGGTTCAACCTAAATGTACGGATTTCTATCTCCAACAAAGAAAACACCTAATTTGGAAGTAAAGCATCAAAACTGAACAAAAGAGAATGTATAATGAACAAAGTTTTTATGCCAACATTCTACCATATTCCAAAGTTGTCATGTTTGACTTCTAAGTAATTTATATAGATTTTAATCATTGCTTTATGTTTAATTGAGTATAATTTCAACCCAATTTGTTTCATATTTAATCATCCTTGAATTAGGTGTGCTCATGCTCCTCAGTCTTTTGGACCTGTGTGTGGAAGTGTTCGTTGCTTTGTTTCCAAAGGTTTTGAAAGTGGTCATTTCAAAAGTCATCCCCGTTTCCAAATGTTGTCCTTACCCTGTTTCAGGCAACTAAGACTTCAAAATATTGTGCTCTTTGGTTGAATCAAAAATTTTATTTGCATATGAAAGATTGGGAATCCAAAAGGAAAAAGTGGTTCCATTTAAAGATATGGCAACCTAAATTATCAAAATTCTTTTTATTACACTCCATCCATCTATTTCGTTGCAACATTCCTAGTCCTTTAGTATTCAATTATAACTCTATAAAATCAAGATGGCCATCCATATTCAAAGGCTTATGCTTTTCTTTGCGTTATCTTCTAATAAGGATTTTTATTTCCAAGTAATTCAACTACCAAAGGTAGTACATGCGAGTAGAGAAGTAATTCAACTACCAGTTATTCTCCTACATAGTACATGCTTTGATAGATTATAACAAAATTCTTGCCAATACAATAACATTGATTGTTGTATGTGGACATTTTTGTTCAGGATGGTCCATTACATAATCAAGATGAGGAGCTAGATCATGCAATTGCACTTTCTCTTTCTGAAGAACTAACCAAACCAAATGGTATATGATAGCAATTTCATTTTCTTACAATTACTTTTAGTTTAATTATATCATTTAGCTAGATGCTTTTCATATATTCAACTAAACTTTTGTTGCTTAACAAGACTTTGTCATTTCCATGTTTTAGTGAAACTGTTTATGGTTTGATACTCTCATACAACCTTTTTCAAGTTACATGCACCCTCATTAGAAAAAACAAGAGAATTTTTCTTGCCATGACTATCTTTCTTTGTCATTGTTGACTTAAGAAAGTCTTTTAGCTAAGAAACTAGTTTCAAGGTTATGGAATAACTTTTCATATAAATTGAACAAAAGTTATATCCATAATGTTAACTTGTAAACTACTTAGCTGGTTTTAGGATTTCCATTTAAAATATACTTCAGTTTAAACTTTGAACGAGTTGTTCCATAGACTTGAATATTAAGAGATTTTGGTGTAAGGATTAAAAACTAGCCCGTAAAGCCTCTAATTTATTCATTTATTTTATATGAATATAACATTTACTATTAAATTAGAACCACTCGGCACAAATACGTCATAGATCAAGATCATAATTTGTAGAGTGTCGTAGAATAAAAATAGGAGCAAGGACACTGAATTCTTTCAGTATTCCTGGTTTTTATTCCTTTGTTGTATCTTTGCACCTTTAGGGGCAATTGCTAGTTTAAAGTCTAATTCTTTAAAGGGTGCTAGCTCAATGGAAGAGAACCTGCTTTACAAGCAGGAGGTTGGTGGTTCGATTCCATCATGCCCTGATATTCATATATAGGGAATGACGAAGATCATTTTTTGGTGACAGATGCTCTTTTGACCATCACCAATGAGCTTATGGTGACATTTTTCGACCCTCACCAAAATATGAAATTGTGACGGTCAACGAACGCCACCATATATACGCATCAATAGTGATGACCATTAAAGTTCTATCACCATAAATCATTGTTGTTGATGAAATGGTGAGGATCATTTTTTGTCATTATAATCATTACTCGTGACAGACCTTGATGTCACTAATGAGTTTATGGTGACGGTCAATAAACGTCACCATATATATGCACCAATAGTGACGGCCATGAAAGGTCCATCACAAAAAGTCGTTGCTATTCATATGAAATGGTGATGGTCACTATCCGTCATTATAATCAATATTCGTGACGGACCTTGAATGTCACCACAACACATACTTTCGGTGACGCCACCTTTGGTGACGTTCAATTTTTTGTAACGGAGGCTATTGTCCGTCACCATTGCTCATATGAAATGGTGATGGTCACTATCCGTCACTATAAATCATTATTGGTGACGGACCTTGAATGTCACCACAACATTTATACTTTCGGAGACGCCACCTTTGGTGACGTTCATTTTTTTGGTGACGGAAGCTATTGTCCATCACCATTGCTCATATGAAATGGTGACAGTCACTATTCGTCACTATAAATCATTATTGGTGACGGACCTTGAATGTCACCACAACACCTATACTTTTGGCGACGCCACCTTTGGTGACGTTCAGTTTTTGGTGACGAAGGCTCTTTTGACCCTCACTAATGAGCTTATGGTGAACATTTTCACCCCTCACCAATGTTCTTTTTTCTTGTAGTGAGTTGGCCCTTTAGAAAATAATCACAAAGAAGAAAAGAAGAATACTATGCTCAGGACTTGGAGCGGGGTAACAAATTCCCTACCCAAGACGAGAGATTGGTTCTAAGGAAAAATAAAAAATAAAACAACACATTACGCTTAGGACTTGGAGCAGGGTAATGAATTCCCTCCCCAAGACGAGAGATTAGTTCTAAAAAAAAAAAAATACAATAAAAATCAAGAAAATAGAACACTACGCTCAGGACTTGGAGCAAGGCAATAAATTCCCTCCCCAAGATGAGAGATCAACCCTTAGATCAATTGCAGATCATGTTCTTGCACCTTGTTAGCCTTCCCCGGAAATAGTGCCAAAATGTTGGTGTCCAAATATGAACAATATTCAAACCCTTTTTCCACATTAATTATCACTCTAAGTGCGTTAGTTATTTCAAGACTAACATGCACAATATATCCAAGATAAATAACATAACCTGCTATTGAATCACAGGCTTAATCAGTGAAAGTAAGCAAACTACTGTAATATAAATTAAAGATGGATTACAGAATTATAAAAGTATTCACGGTAATTACAAAATCATACCGAAACAACAGTTACGATGATAAACCAAAATATGAAATCAACAAAAATGAAAATAACACAATACCTTATCAGAAGTGTGGGCCCAACTCTCTGATCAAGGCTGCGACAAACTGACATCTCACAAATAGAACAACAAAACACTATATTCAATTGATTAAAAGCACTTCTGTTACAATATCCATTCTTTCTGCTTAACCCCGACTCACAGCTCTAAGGCCCTTTTTATACAAATGTTCATGGAACCGTAATTTCCCTTTAACAACTAAATATCTACAATTACACATATGTTACAACATCAACCTAGTTGCTGAAAGGAAGCCACGAAAAGCCTGAAATAGAGCTAGGTAAGTAGGAATATATTGTGATGTTGAAGCATGCTGAGATGGCGCTGAGAATTCGAAGTTGCTTCATGGCTTGCAAACGTAATTCTGTTTACTTTGCCAAATCTATGGAAATAACGGATTTAATACTTCCAAAGGTAAAATCTCCATGACTATTACTTCATTAATTAAATATTCCATATAATAAAATGGGAAGGGGTTTACCTCGTGTGTTTTAGAACAATTAATGATACAAAGAGATAGAAAGGTGGGCGAAATGGGAGAGAAAAGTGTACAGATTTGGTACCCAACAACCTCATCAAGACAGACATCTTCAAGTGTATTTGATATCAATTTGGAGGGCCTTTCTTACATGGCCCAGGCTTCTTAGTTGACTAAGTTGGGGCTAAAACAAGATTTAGTCTCCCAATTTTGTTAATCACATCACTCAAAGTGTCATATGTGGTTGGATCTTCATGTGGTGGAGAGAGTGCTTCAAAAGAAGATTCCACATATTGATCCAATATAGGAATTTCCCTTCAAGATGTGGAATCTAATTATCAAATTATAGAAATGACTTTGCATGCACGACTATCCAAGCAATCAAGTTGTTACTCAACAACATTGCCAGTCTTGGAATATTCAAGAAATATGTCATCTCTAGATACTACAAACTTCTTATTAACTTCATCATAGAGATAGTATTCTTTGGAGGTATTTGAATACCCCATGAATATATGCTTATGACTCCTTACACCAATTTTGTTTCTTTTTTCCTTAGGTATCAAGGCATAACAGACAGAACCAAAGACCCTGAGATGCTTTACCGGTGGAATGTGGTCATGTCACATTTCATAATGAGTCTAGTTTCTAATAGCATAATAAGGACACATATTCTTTATATAAATATAACATAGAATTGCAAGAGGCAAAACATCAATTTTACATACTTGAAAAAAATCATGGAATGTACCATATTTAAAATTGTCATGTTCATTCTTTCAGCTACTCCATTTTGTTTGGGATTGTAAGGCACGGTTGTTTGAAGTTTGATCCAATGTTGGTGAAGATATTTTTCAAATTCATTTGAAGTGTATTATTTTCCATTATCGGTGAGAAGAGAGCCAATATAAGTTTGTGCTACATTTTCAATCAATGCATGAAAGTTCTTGAATGTTTGAAAAACCAACACATTTTGGTGTAGTCATCAATAAATGTCATCATATATTTATTGCCATTTGAAAAAGGAACATGCATTAGGACACATAAATATGAATGAATGAGTTCAAGTTTTCTATGTGCTCTAGAATTTGAATCATGAAAAGACAGTTTTCTATGCTTTCCTAGAATACAAGCATCACATTTCTTACATTTTCTAGAAATTGTAGGAAAACTAGTAACACCATTTTATTTCAACAATCGAAGGTAATAGTTCAAGTGTCCAAATATAGCATGCCATAAAATACTTGACGAAAATGTACCTTCATCATAGTGACAATTTTATGCAAAATTTTGTGCATGAGCAAGAAAACCAAGAAGTTTGAGCCTAATTGTGCCAAGCCCTAATTACTTGAGTTTTGATTTGTTTGAAAAGTATACTGATCCATCAACCTTATCAGTAATTTTTTTTAAAAATATTTTCTAAAATTCATGTGGCATGTTTCTCCTAAGTCAAGCAATCAATAATTTTCAAAGGAAGCAAGTGAATGATTAAATAAGTTTTCAGTTAATCCAATATTATAATGTGCCACAATATCCTAAGTGGATTCATGTGCTTTACCTTTCTCTTTGTCATTATTTTTACCTTTGGCTTCATTTATTCCCTACTCAATTCTATCCTAAGGCAGCTTACAGGATGCATCATTTCCATCTCTATTGCAACGTGTGCAATGAATATCATAATTTTCTCATTGAAATTTTATGCACCCTGCCTCTGAAATTTCTTCTTCCTCTTCCTCTTCGTCCACCTCTTCCTCTAGAAGAATATTGAGCATTATTCTTGTATCTATGTGCAAGACACAAAAATTATTTAGAATACTGAGGATCTATTTTCTTCCCAAAATCATTTTCTCTCTCAGCAAACTTCTTCTCAAGGGAGTAAAAGGTAATCTCCTTGAGGTTTCCACTTGCTTGCAATGACTCAAGATAATGTGAGTAAGTGGGATATAATGCCTTGAAATAAGATATGAGACATATGTATATTTCAACACCAATGTTTTTAAAATCATGCATGATAGATATTACTTCTATTTCTAAATCAAGAGGGTCGTCATTTTTCAATTCAAGACTGAACAATTTAATCATCAATTAGACATCTTCATGTTCAGAGTGTGAGTCATACAATTATTTCAACTTCTTCAAATATTCATAAGAATTTGAGAATGGTGTAATATAGAGACTCACCTCTTCATTTACAAATGTTGCAATCAAGGCATAGGCCTTGCTGTTCTTGTTTTCCAAAATTTCGATCTCCTTGTCTGAGGTAGGTTTTGCAGGTGAATTGTCTCCTTCTCCTTCACAAATTCCTTTCCAAAACTCATTAAAAAAGAGAGTGTGACTTATTTTCCATGATCACTCAGGATAGTTATCCTTGCTAATGAGAACCACTCCCATAATAAATATGAGTTAATGCATTCTAAATATGTATTGAGTAAAAAAAAGTTACACTCTGCTGCCAATACTGTAAAAAGGATTGCAGTTTTGGTACTATATTTTTTTAAATAGATTTATGGTATGCAAAGGTATTACTTGGGGGAGGGCATAATGGGGGAGGTGATATATGGGGAAGGCCATAATGGGGGAGGTGCTATCTAGGGGAAGTAATATCTGGGGAGGGTGAATTGGGACATGGTAAAAAATGACAGTGTATTAATATTGTAATGACCGTGGACATCGTGGAGGGGAGGGTGATGCCACAACGAGGAGGCTTGATACTAGGAGCATCGAATGTGCTATGGGAGTGGAGTAATGCACATGGAGGAGGGTCGATTACATGAGGAGGGGAGGAGGAATGCATCTAGATGAGGGTTGACTATGAGAGGAGGAGGCTATGATACCTCCGGAGTCGAGGGTGCTCTGCAATATGGAGGAACAAGAGGGAATTGGGTATTGGTTAATGGCGTCGAGCATTCTGAACCAAATGCCACTCTAAACCAAATGCAATGGGATGCTCTGATACCTAAACAATGGCTCTAGTTGGGATCCAACAAAGATGAAATCGAAGAAAGAAGCCCAAAAAGTTGGGGAATGTATTACATAGGCCAACGTATGAGTCGTAGGGAGCTTATTACAGGAAGGATAAAAAACGCAATGGAAGTCCTTTGTGGTGGGTAGGAGGTTGCATTCAGGTCGGTGGTATATCATATGAAAAATTACACTTGGTGAGAGAGCAGTATTATACCAGAGCGGTATATTCGATTTATGCTCTGTGTGAAGGGAGGGGCCGAGAGGTCCGAAAGGTTCAATCCCCAAAGTTGTGGGAGAAAAATAGACTATAAACTCGCATCATGAGAGGAGAGGAGGATTCGAATGGGGATTATACCATTCAAAGCATACTGCAGAGATATGAGAGCATAGTAATATGGCATACTGCAAAAATGGTAGAAGGGAGTTACAAAGCAGAAATCCTAAAAATGGTTGGCTCTAATACCATGTCAGACCATGAGGCAACTCTACAAACTTAATTAAATTTTGCATTAAGGGTGCATACAAATATATACATGGAGGGAGAGACTCTTGGGATTCATATCCAATATATCTTCATATTCCATCTCTCCTTATTTTTTATTTACATTATTTTAGACTCACCCAATCCCAAGGATTAGGTTTCAACACACATCATTGAAGTCTCTTACTAAAAGTTGAAAGAGAAACTACCTCCTCTTCAACTGAAGGTTGTTGTACTAATATACAATTCACTAGTGACCTTGTATTAACCTTCAATTCTTCCTTCTCACCATTATCTACCATTGTAAATTACGCCCAATGGGACTTCGTGGATGCAAATTATTTCTATAAATTTATATCACTACTCATTACTATCTTCCTATGCTTTGGATCATAGATCCTACAAGGCTTTGAAGTATCATTGTACCCTATAAATAAACCCATCCTCCTTAATGGTTTTGTATTACCCTAGTTTTAATCCCTAAATTAATAGTGTATGTTTGTAGATGGTGATATGCGAGAGCACCTAGCAAGGTAATAATTTGAATAATAATAATAATAAATACATCATCAACTATAAGGGGACAACAACAAGAGTTATAGCAAGCTATCATTTCACAAGAGGAAGGTAGTAGCTAGAGAAGCTAAACCAAATTATAACATTTTATTTAACCATATATGAATTAAAAGAGAAAACGAGTTACATGAAGTTCTTGGGGAATAAACTTGACACATTGTGAGCATTAATATATTAACCATATTTTCAATGGTTAGGGGGATTCCACATTCTTATTTCTCATTAATTTTTTTATTGATTCTTTGAGATAATAAAATAAATTTCGTAAGAAAGAGTGATTTCTAGTTGGTTGTATGAGAAGACTACTTATTTTCCAGCAATGTAAATATTCCTAAGTGCATGGATGCATTGGCATCAATTAGAAAAAACTATACTAGAGTTAATAATATTTAGAGCTTCCTACATTGAGATTTCCTAACCAAATGATATAGATACTTAGAGAGAAATGGAACATCTTGGGGGATCACATTGTAGAGAAAGGGATTCCATTATTTAAGGTTATCCTGTAGGATGAAAGTGAAAGAGAGAAAGTTGAGATTGATGTGTTAATGACTAAGTAAACTATGACAACATGAAATATTGAAAATATATGTGAGATTAGAGTTGGACTAGGCACCCATACTTTTGGATTCATAGCCTCAACTTATACGTGACCTACTTCTAAGATATTTATAATAGTAATATCTAAGGTTGGGTGGAACATTTGATATTTCTAGCTAGATAGGGTGATTATTCGATAAAGATAAATCTTCTCATTTTATGGTATCAAATTCAATTTTCTATCACCAAACCTATATGGGGAGAGACTATTTCAAACTGTTAGGATTTGTTGTTATATAATTTCAAGCTGCATTGAGATTCAACGAAAATTATTAAATTGGAGAGAAATATATAATTATTCGTGAAATATAGTGCATGTGGGTGCAGAGTGTTGAATGGGTGAGTGCAATGCCAAAATATTCTATGTGGATCTTAGTTCGAAGCTTTCATGGCAACCTTGTGTAAATTTTCTTTAAAAAGTTATGCATACCCACCAACAACTAAGATTAGATCTAATTTTCAAATTGACTTTTAAAATTGAATATGGAGTTGGTTAATAATTTCCATGTTTTTCAAAATTCAAAAAAGGAATTTTTTTATGATCACCAAAAGAACACAATGCATTTTGAATACCACCAAAACAAGATACTGCATTTTGGAGGACATAAAAAGAAGTTAGTCACTTTTTAAGACAACCAAACGAAGTTAGTGCATCTTGAAGAATGCCAAAAAAAAACATTTTCCAAGTATACCGAAAGATATTTTTTAAGAGTCCATTGGATTTTTCAATGAAGTTTTCAAAACTATTAAAGGAGTTTCTACCAAGCTTTTATAAATCTATTGAAGGGCCTTTCAACAAATTTTTCAAAATCTGCTAGATGATTTTTCACCAAGTTTTCCATAACATACTAGAAACATTTTGAGAATCCACCAAAATATATTTTTGGTGGCTATTTCAAAATATACTAAAAGGATTTTGTAGAGTTCGCCAAAGAAAAGTATTTTTTCAAGTTCACTAGAAAGCTAGTAATATTTGTAGGTTATTAAAGTGCATTTTGTAGATTGGTGATGTAAAATAATATTTGAGCTCATTAAAAATACAATAGTTTTGTAACCCAACAATGCGACCATTTTGGAAGTCATTGAAGTGCATTCTCAAGGTTTTTGTGGAAGACGAATTTTGATAACTATTCTAGGTGGCTCTGCAGAACCTAAAAAATCATAATCTTCAAAATGTAGTGAAACCAAGACCAAGTCTTATTTCTCATCATTACAATTCCGGTGGTGTAGATGACACTAAAATCCAAGTCCGTATGACCAACTTCTCAATCGGAAGTTTACAAGTTCAAGCAAGAAAGTAAGACTCATAAATCATATGTGGAAGTTGACTTGCTAATTATCCAACAATAAATGGCACTCCATCATTGGCTCCTTACCCTTGCAAAAATACAAAAAAATAATAAAAAAAATATTTAAAAAAATTAAAATGCCATATATTAAAAAATATGGTTATAAACAAACTTGATTAC
The DNA here is from genome assembly GCA_034641835.2 of Pinus albicaulis. NCBI lineage: Eukaryota > Viridiplantae > Streptophyta > Pinopsida > Pinales > Pinaceae > Pinus > Pinus albicaulis. The sequence goes on along the minus strand of JAXQQM020078623.1, from coordinate 15,583 downwards.
AAAACCAAAGAATATTAAAAAATAAACATAAAACAAATTGTGGTTATTAATATAAGCATAGAAGAAAAAAATAAAAAATCTATATAAAACAAATATTGAATTCATTATATTTATTTAAAACCATATATTAAAAATGACAAAGTGATGGTTGAAACTTGGTTATTTATGCATCCATATACGATGGAGTTGTTACACAGTTGTTATTAAACCAACACATTTTTTAATACCATACAATATGGTCATCACTATAAACCACATGTCATCGATATTAAAGTCGTTATCATGATTTAAAACCATATATTAAAAATTAAAAAGGGGTGGTTGAAACTTGGTTATTTATGCATCCATTCATGAAATTCAACAAGATGATGAGCTTAGTGAAAATGAGTCGCCTTCACTAAGTGGGCCTGCAGGCTATTTTTAGGTGCAAGTCTATTTTTAGACATGGTGATCATATTTCAAAAGTTGCAGGATGTTATTTGTGGATGGTTGGTAAAGTTGGGAAAATAGATGAAATTCTATTTTTAGAATATTGGGCGAAGTCTATTATAGATTGTCGATCTAAAAATAGAAGTGTAGATTATTATTAGCTCTTAATAATAATCTGACAATAAACATCAACTTATTCTCTTGGAGCACTTAATTTCAGTATACAGATTTTTCAAATCAGTGGGCTGAAGGAATTATGCAATTCCTAAGGCTTACTGGTGGTTCATGCATGGAGGACTCAGTTAAAACTGATGTGGCAAAGTTATGACAGAGTTGGAAGAGTATTTCATGGAGTTGTTATTCAGTTTAACTCAGTTATTGGAGTTAAACTCGGTTGAGCTAGTTGTATCTAGTCTAACAGAATGATACACTAGTGAGAGTGGAGTGAATTAATTTGTTAATTAATTCACAAATAATAACTCATTAATAAACTGAACAATACAGCAGTTAACTACAGTGCATGTCAGTTCCAGTGGAGACCCAATGGAGAGATAGGTGAAAGGGCAAGATGGACTATCTGTTGTGACTATAGTGATACATTGATTGCACCACACACACATTGGAGTTGCCAATGAGGATTGTGCAGTCAAGGCAATGGTAATTCGAATTCATTTAGAACTATTCTTCAGCAGGGATTGCGCAGTGGAGGCAGGTTATTAGGTGGCAAGAAATTGGTGCATGGATTTGCAGATTTCTTCTGATTAGTGTGTGACGATTGATTGTATTGAGAGCTTGATGTACTAAGATTTGTATGAGATTGTTACATGATATCCATGATACATAATATATGATAGTTTGGGTTTTCAGCTTCAGGCTTTCCCATTAAACAACTGTGTTATGTGTGATTTTTTTTATTGCTTCATGTGTTTGCAATTGATTTTTATTTCCGCAAAAGATTAAGAGTGGAAGGATTCTATATTTAGAAATAAGATAAATATTGTTAGTTTAGGAGAATATGGATATGTACATGCATCTTGTATATAATTTCTACATGGTATCAAAGTAGTGTTAATTCCTTAAGATTGAAATTGTGAAGAATTGTTGAGTTTGTGCTGGTGGACAATTCGAATTTTCTTCATAAAATTCTTGGTGCAACAGTTGAGTATACATTGAAATGTCTTTCAATGGGTTACGATTGGAGTATGCCCTTGATGGCAGCTCAAACTACATAGCCTGGAAGGATAGGATGGAGTGCGCTGTTGAGCCTCAATCCTGCAAGCTTCCTTCACCTCATTTTACCTCATTTTCCCTTGTCCATTTCTATCTTAGACCCAATTGATCAATGAATATAGTTAAAATAACTTCTAGAATGATTTACATGACTGACTTGTTGAATTTTGTGATTTTTGCCATTGTAAAGCATTTTGACCGGAACTAGCTGCAGAATGCAGACATTCCGTAGCTAACCGGCGATTCTGCAGATGCCTTCATGTTTGAGTATGTTCCAGGTGGCCTCTTGAGAAAAACCGCATATGGGCATGATCCACGTCATGTCTACATGGTTCGTTGCTCATCATGGAGGAAGAAACGAATTCTGGGTATGGTTTTGAACGTGGAGAACACATTTATGAAGGAAGACTTCTATTAGGACTGTCTCAGTCCAGATGTCTTTTCCTCTTCACGCAGCCACTTCAAAGAGTCCTAACGTGATTCCGATAAGGAAAGACAGTGTTCCTAAATTGTTGTAATTATTGTTATGTGCATTTTCTTTATAAACTCTGGGGAGACCGAGAGCTATGTTAGAGATTTTATGTTAGATTTGCTGCTAGATTTTGTTTAAACTCTGTGTTACATTCCTGAAAACGCAGAGTGTTATGTTCAAACTATTTCATCTTTAATGGAGCAGACAAAGTTATTTTTAAGGCGTGATTTAATTTGGAGTTGAATGCCGTCAAGTGGTAGAGGGCCCCTGCCTCTTGCACGGATTTATTTTGCGTAAATTAGATAAGTTTCCTAGCTGCCTTTACATTTTGCATTTGAATTTGTAGTTGCTTTTTTTTTTAATTAGCTACTGTAGTCGTATTCATTCTAACTCTTCCACAAGAAGACACTCTTCCAACAGATTATAATGATGAATGTTGAATGACTATAGTATTGTAGGATTAGGAGTTAAATTTGTAGTTGTTTTAACTAGCTACTGTAGTTATATTCATTCAGCTCTTCCACAAGAAGACACTCTTCCAACAGATTATAATGATGAATGTTGAATGACTATAGTATTGTAGGATTAGGAGTTGAATTTATAGTTGTTTTAACTAGCTACTGTAGTTATATTCATTCCAGCTCTTCCACAAGAAGACACTCTCCCAACAGATTATAATGATGAATGATGAATAGCTATAGTATTGTAGGATTTAGTTGTAATTTTTGCTATTCACTATCACAGTTACACTTGTTCTAATCACTCTTCCACAAGAAGAAACTCTTCCAAGAAATTCTTAAGAAGTTCAAGACATGACCGTGAGAATGAATGATTTAGTTGTGTGTTTGTACTAAGTATCATCTCTGTTCTTGCTCTTAAACGCTTGCCCAAGACATCATAATGACGAGTAGGGTATGGATATGATATCTTAGTTTTTCATTTTCTTTCAGTCTATTTGCTTACAATTGCACCCAATTACACAGTCAGAATTGTTCTATCTCTTCCAAAATATCACTAATGATGAACAAACAGATTGTGTAACTTCATAGAATAATGCATGTTAGCATAGTTAGAATGCTCCGGAGTTTCATTGCATTTAACTCATGTTCAGTTACTTTGTTTCAAGTTTGATGTGACTTATAGTTCAACATTGTTCTAGATTAGTGGCATCTTAGGTTCATTCTTAGATTAACTCATTGCACTTGCACTTCATATTCAAATTGTCATCCATTGCACAATAGATTATTTCAGTTATTAGGATTAACAAAACAGCCTTCATTATTCACAAACATATTTTTGTTCTAAAATCTACAAATGATCCATAGCCATATGAACAGAAGACAACATCACTATAAGGTCTGAAGTATCTCTGTAATTTCCTCATCATTTTATAAACAAAGCTCTTCCTCAAAAGAACTACTTTGAAAAAGAAACCAATAACTCTTTGAGTAAAGGTTCTGTGACATTCAATTAAATTGCAGAATAGAACTAGGAATTAGTCATAGAATAGAAGAGCTTAGAAAAAAACATTGCATCATTAGTGTTTAACTGTTTAGTTAGAGGATTTGCATATTTAGTGATCATTTCTCAAGTTTAGTTTGTGTCATTTGCCTAAAAAGTCATTATCAAGCTTTTGCTTTTATTTAGTCATAGTTTAGATTCTGCTTCAATATTTCCAATTGCATTTGCCATTCCATACATTAGGCTTAACTCTGTTTTTGACCACCAACTCCTTTCCATTATTTTTCTAGACATTTCCATTGTGAACATAAATCATCACAAAATACCAAAAACATTACAAAACACTACACACAACGCATTAGGAAACAAGCACCTAGGTACATATGGTACACTTCACTTCAGCAGTTTACAAATCCTGGTTGACAATTAAATGAGCTCAGTTTAGGAGACTAGATTGAGACCCAACATTTTGGCGCCGTTGCCGGGGAAGTGAAAACTAGGTAACCTTTGTTTCTTAGCACCCAAAAACAATTTTATGCGTAGGGAGAGAGATTCAAGGGGAAGATTTATAAGCAGCAGAGGCAGAAGTTTGATTTCTAGAACACCACTTGTTTCATCCAGACCTAGAACTAGTACACCTTCAACTCAAACCCATCTTCCATCCTTTACTGATCCTGGACTTCTAGAAGATCTAAGGTCACCTATTCCATTAGAGAAACCTTCCACTTCATCCACTGAACCTGCCATAGAAGAAGATCTAAAGACTCCTGTTAGGGACACAAATCTTCCTACTTCCACAGGAGAGTCAACCATGGCAGAAGAAGGAGGAGGAGGAGTTGTTAATGGAGAACACACATTATTTGGAGGAGGAGGTAGAGGTAGAGGTAGAGGAGAAGGAGGAAGAGGAGAAGGAGGTAGAGGTGCAGATGGAGGAAGAGGTAGAATAGGAAGCTCTTTTGGGTTCCCTATACTTGATGAAGAAACCAATACAACCATGAAAAACATTTCACCCTCTGTCCTTCCAAACTTCTATGGACTTAAAACTGAAGATCCTGAAACTTTCTTATTCGAATTTGAAGTGCTGTGTAGAACTTATGACTATCTACAAGATGCTCAAAAATTGAAATTATTTCCTTCAACTCTAAAAGGAGCAGCATTGAAGTGGTTTATGAGTTTAAACAGTAGTTCCATTAGAACATGGGAAGACATGAAACAAGCATTTCTAGAGAGATACTTGGATTATTGTATGCTGGTTAATCATAAGGAAGAAGTGTTCAAGATGTTACAAAAAGAAGATGAAAACTTAGAAGATTTGTTGGAAAGATTTAAATACAACATAAAAAGGGCAAAAATGGAAAACCTAGATCAAGACACCTTAAAAGCTCTTTTGTTGAAAACAATTAGGGATGAATGGTTGGATATCCTTAACATGATGGGAAAAGGGGATATATCACAACTCACATTACCTGAAATATCGAAGTTATGTATTAACCTTTCAAGAGGGAAATCTAAAACTGTCAAAGGTCCAAGAGATCCCGCTCTTGCAAGGGCAAGTAAGTCTGCTTCTGGGACAGTAAGTAGATCAGAAATAGGACACATGCTTGATGATTTTAAATCTGACATCTTATGGAGTCTTAGTGAACAAATAGACACCCTCAAGATACAAAACAAGCAAAAGGCTGAATCTGATGCCTTGGCAATCTTTTGTCCCAAATGTAGGAAGAAACATGCCTTGAGAGAGTGCCCTTTGGATGTAAAAGTTGTAGAAACCTGTGTTATTTGTTCTGAGAAACATGAGACCAAGAATTGTCCTTCTCTTTCTGGTCTCAAGGCTGTTTTTCAAGAAGAAACTCCTACAGATTCCACAGAATCTCTTAACTTTGTATCTAGAAGACCTTGGCAGGGATCTCAGACACAGGGATTTCATGATCAAATGTATAATCAACCTCCACCTTGGAATTCTTGGCAGCAACCTTGGCCCCAATTTCAAAATCAATCTCAAGCTTGGGCACAAGGATCATAAGGTCCCTATGGAAGATACTCTCCATATTATCAGTATCCACCATCCTATCCACCATATCCACATTTTTATCCTCAAAATCCTCAACAAAATTTTCCTCAAAATCTTCAACAAAATCCTCAACAACATCATCCGAACCAATCTCATCAAAATCAACCACTTCCACTACCATTCCCTCAAAAATCCAATCAATTTCCAGCTCAACCCATACCAAACCCCAATAATAAGAACCCTCGGAATACATACATGATAGAAGGACAACAATTTCCAACTTATTTAATTACTCCTCTAGACCTTAGTGATGTTCAACTTAGGTCTGGAAGGATACTTGAGAAGAGGAAACCTTCTGTGATCATACAAGAACAAGATAATTCTGAGGAAGACTCCCTATGGGTTAATAAAAGTCTTGAGGAAGATACATCCTTTCAAGACCAAAACATTGAAAAACTGAAACAAAAATATCCAATAAATCCAACTCCAGTATTAGAGCAACCATCCACATCTACTTCTATACCTCCCTTTCCGGAAAGACTACAAATTGATAAAGGTGTAGAAAAACAAATAATGGTGCCTAATTATGATTTTTTGGATGAATTGAGAAATGTTTGCATTAAAATTCCATTATTGTAGGCCATCAAGGAAATCCCAATTTTAGCCAAAACAATAAAGGAGTTGAGTATGAAGACAACAAGAAAAAGAATAAGAGAAACCAAGAAAATTCAACTGGTAGGACAAATAGCAGACATTATGATGGGCAAGATAGCTATTCCAAAGTACCTTGACCCAAGAAATCCAGTTGTCAAAATTCACATCAATGGAATTGAAATTCAAAACACACTCATTGACTTAGGAGCAGCAATAAATATCATGAGTAGACAAATCATGGACAAACTGAAACTTCCTAATCTTCTCTTTACACCCACACTATTACAATTAGCAGATAGATCTGTGATCAGACCAGATGGGGTAATAGAAGACATTCCAGTGTCCCTAGACTCTTGGGAGTACCCTGTGGATTTCATGATCCTAACACCCAAGAATAATCTAGGAGGCCATCCCGTTATACTAGGAAGACCTTGGTTGGCTACATCTGATGCCTTTATTAGTTGTAGGTCCGGTGATATGTATATTTATGATGGTAGTTCAACAAAGAAATTCACTTTATATCCTCCAGCTAGGACAATTACAGAACTAGATGACACTCAATGGATAGAGGATGAAGAATATTTACAACCACTCTTCACAATTTCATAAATTAGTGAAGATAATCAAATTCTGAATACTCTAGAAAACTTTGAATCCTCTCCAGAACACAAACATGAATCATTTCAAGAGGGATCCAATATTGAGTTTTTGTCATCTAGGCATATGTCTCTTCATTCTATGGACAAATTTGGCAGCTCTACAAGTGAAATTTTTCCAGGCAAAACTTTGAATATAAATAAGAACCTAGAAAAATCTCAACAAGAGGAGTTAGTCAAAATATTACAGAGACATTCTTCTGCATATGCATGGGAATACATTGACATGAAAGGGATAAGTCCCAATACTTGTACTCATCACATCTATATAGAGGCAAATTGCAAACCAATCAGACAGCCTCAAAGACGGATGAATCCAAATCTTAGGGAAATTGTTAAAGAGGAATTGCAAAAATTGTTAAATGTTAATTTCATCTATCCTATTTCAGATAGTCAGTGGGTTTCTCCTTTGGTAATTGTGCCAAAGAAAAATGGAAAATGGAGTGTGTGTGTTGACTACCGAGAACTGAATAAAGCTACTCTTAAAGACCATTTTCCCTTACCTTTCATAGATCAAGTATTAGATACATTAGCAGGTAAAAAGTACTTTTCATTCCTAGATGGGTTTAGTGGTTACAATCAAATCCAAGTAGCACTTGAAGACCAAGATAAAACCACATTTACTTGTCCTTGGGGTACCTATGCCTACCAAGTATTTCCATTTGGGTTATGCAATGCACCTGCAACATTCCAAAGGGCAGTATTAGGAATTTTTTCTGATCTGATACATGACTGTGTAGAGGTGTATATGGATGATTTCACAGTTTATGGGGACACATTTGAAGAGGCTTTAGAAAACTTGGAGAAAGTCTTAAAAAGATGTCAAGAAGCAAACCTTTCACTTAGTCATGAAAAATGTTTTATGATGTTCACTGAAGGTATTGTTTTAGGGCACCACATTTCAGGGGATGGGATTAGGGTTGATGAGGCGAAAGTTGAAGTCATTTCTAACCTATCCATTCCAAGTTGTCAAAGAGATGTTAGAAGTTTTCTAGGATTTACAGGGTATTATCGGAGATTTATAGAAAACTTTACCAAAATAGCATCTCCACTCTTCAAATTACTCACCAAAGATTGTGAATTTAAGTGGACTTCTGATTGCCAGTTAGCTTTTGAAACCCTGAAAACCAAAATTTCTGAAGCACCTATATTAAGGGGGCCTAACTGGAAGTTACCTTTTCATATCTCGACAGATGCTTCCGATACAGCTCTAGGAGTAGTATTGGGACAGAAAGATTTAATTCCCTATGCCATCTATTATATCAGTAAAAATTTGACTCCTGCAGAGTTAAACTATACTGTAACTGAAAAAGAGTTTTTAGCCGTTGTTCATGCCATTAACAAATTTAGACACTATATAACAGGCTATGAAACTTTTGTTCACACTGATCATTCTGCAATTAGATATTTAATGAATAAATCAATTACTAATGGCAGAGTTATAAGATGGTTGTTGTTATTGCAAGAATTCAACATTACTATTCTAGATAGGTCTGGAAAACAAAACACTGTGGCTGATTTCCTGTCTAGAATTCAAAATATCAAAGATGACACTCCAGTTGAAGATCAATTTCCTGATGAATATCTTTTTGCAATCTCTACTCAAACTCCATGGTTTGTTGATATTGCCAATTATTTAGTTTCAGGAAAATTTCCTTCAATTATGAATGCAAGGGATAAAAGAAAAATCATTAATGATAGTGCAAGATATTCATGGGTCGCTAATGAGTTGTACAAGACAGGTCCAGATTTGATCATTAGAAGGTGTGTTCGTGAAGATGAGATGCCTAAAATTCTCAAGGCATGTCATGATGAACCTTGTGGCGGACACTTTGCAGATAAGAGGACAGCCTATAAGATCCTTAATTTAGGATATTATTGGCCATATTTGTTTAAAGATGCAAAGGAGTATGTCAAAAGGTGTGACAGTTGCCAAAGGGTAGGGAAACCTTCTCCTTCAGGTGAGATGCCATTACAACCTCAGGTACACATTGAACCTTTTAAAAAATGGGCCTTGGATTTTGTAGGACCTATTAGTCCTCCATCAAGACAAAAGAAATACATATTAGTTTGCACTGATTATGTTACTAAGTGGGTAGAAGCTAAACCATTACTTGTTGCTAATGAATCATCTGTAGTTACTTTTCTTTTTGAGGATATTTTCACTCGTTTTGGTGTCCCAAGGGAAATTGTTACAGATCAAGGAGCTCAATTCACATCAAGGCTAGTGGAGCAAATGATGGAGAAATACAAAATCAGACATAGAACATCTAATCCTTATCATCCACAAGCAAATGGTCAAGTGGAATCCACTAATAAGGTCATTGAAGGAATCCTAACAAAGACTGTTTATCTACATAGAAGAGATTGGGTAGATAAGCTTCCTGAAGCCTTGCGGGCCTATAGAACTACATGGAGAAACACAACAGGCCATACTCCTTATGAGCTTGTTTATGGAAAGCAAGTTTTGTTTCCTATAGAGTTCCAAATTCAAACATTCAAGATGGCAGTTCAGCTAGGACTTGATCTAACGAAGGCACAAAAGCATAGACTGGAGCAAATTAATGAATTGGATGAGATCAGACAAGATGCAGTTCAGAAAACAAGTCTAGTCCAACAGCAAAGGGCTAGATGGCATGACAAGTACATCAAAGAGAAGAAATTTAAAGAGGGTGATTGGGCTCTCTTGTTTGATTCAAAATTCAAGGATTTTCAAGGGAAATTTCAGACACACTGGCTTGGGCCATATGAAATTGTTCGAATTTTTGATAATGGGGCAGTAAAAATCAGAACTATAGATGAAGAAGAGGTCACTTTTCTTGTGAATGGTCATAGACTGAAGCTATACCACAAGCCACTCTCAAGAGAAGAGTTTATTAAGAAGTTCCAAGAAGACAATGATGTGAAGTTAATGAAGAAGAGTCTCTCTTCCTCATCAACTTGATTAAATTTTCTGAAGCATTTCTATTCTAAAATAAAAATAAAAATAAATAAATAAAGGTATAAGCATGAAAACCAATCATTGATTGGCATGTTTATACAGAAAAGATAGGGTGAAAATCAGAGTCTCTCTGACACTCTAACTTTTCCCATTTTTGTTTTTTATAAGCAGCTGTTATAAAAATCATAAGTTCAGTTCCATAGTGCTTATGATTCATTTCATTTCACTCCATCCACTTATTCATCCATACTCCATCTCATCCATCATTCATATTTCACTCCATTCCACATTTCATTCATCTCATTCCATCTTCCATCCATCTCATTTTCATGTCAAAATACAAAATTTGATATCTTGCTGTAAGTGAATAAAATATGTCATGAATTGCAGTACAGCTCTTATGTTCCTTCATTCCATTTCATGAACTGAATCCATTCCATTTCATTATCCACTTCATACACATCATAATCCATCATCCATTTTCATTCATACCATTTAACATTTCACCCATACTCCAAAAACATTCCATTTTTATGATTAAAGTGCTCTACAGGAACATTCTGCAGCTCAGTGGACATTCTGCAGCTGATCAGCCTTTCTGCAGCCCGACAGTCTTTCCGCAGCTATAAACCCTGAAGGCATCAACCAGCAGACATCAGAATTGCAACAAAGTGACCCAGTGTATCCATGAATCAAAAGCATCAAGAAAATTATGAAGACTCTTCCAAAGATGAGCAGAGAAGACAAAGACTACAAAAATCAAATGAAAGGCAGAGGTAACAAGTTTAAATTATAATGGAATTTCATAAAATTTTAGCATAGTTTAGTTATGGATTGTTCGAAAAGGTTGTTTTAATTATTTTTGTTGATCAATACCAATAAACCCTCCACAGACTTTGGATTAAAATCTTCCATTTCAAATTTCATATCCGATAGCATTTAAGCGGTTAAAATGGCCGAGGTGTTTGAATTCTCCACGTCTCTTAACCAAATCATTCAATGATGATTCCCTCTGCCGTCGTAAAATCCTCCGCCATCTCTTCAATCATTAATACATTCCCTCCACCTCACTCCACTACTCCATTCCGTGACCACTGCCATAACTTCATTCTGTAGCCGGCATTCCATTCCGAAGACGGAGATATTATTATCACCGAGAGCAGAGCCAAAGGATATCAGTTTGAATAGCATTGAGCATTGTAAACACAGAGCAGAGCAGAAGGGTAAATTTGGAAGTATAACAGTGTGAGGACTTGAAGCCACTTGATCCCGTGGGCAGATAAAATATCACCGTGGGCAGATAAAATATCACTGTGGACGGAGTTTGAAGCATTTTCACTATAAACACAGAATTGTAGCAGTGTGGAGTTTGAAGTCTTTTGTTACCAAAAGACAAGAGGTGTTAAAATTGAAACCATTTGCTACCAGAGACAGAGGTGTTGCAGTGTTGAGTTTGAAGTCTTTTGTTACCAAAAGACAGAGGTGTTGCAGTGTTAAAATCGAAACCATTTGCTACCAAGAGCCAGAGGTATTGCACAAAAAGAAATTTGAAGCCATCTGCCACTGTCTATCAGAGACATATCAGCTCGAAATTTGAAACTGCTTTCATTATCAAACAAAGGCATATCACTCCAAAGTTCAATTGTCAACAGAAGCATATCAGTCCGAGGTTTTGAAGGCATTTGTCATTATCAATCAGAGGTATGTCATTCCAAAATTGAAGCCATTTTCATTTAGAGCTTGAAGCCATTTCAATCCGAAAGTGAAAGTCATTTTTTTGTGGGTAGAAGAGTGTTAATTTGATATTGAAAAAAATCATGGGTTTCATCGTAAGAACTGAACCAGTGGGTTCAAAATATTTAGAAGGCTACCCACAATGCAAAGAAATGTTACAACAAATAGGATGGCTTCAATTTTTGGAAAAATTTAATGGCTTCCATAAGGAAGTCACTAAAACATTTGCAAGATCATTTCAAGGAAACGAAGTTGAAGTGGGGGATGTCAAGTTTACTGTCACTGAAGTTTTTATTGCAGAGGCTACAGGGTTGCTCAGAACTGGGGAGAGATGGTTTAAAAATAGAGAATTCCATAATGACTCCTGGAAACAAATTTTAAAATCACCAGGTATGGATGTCAGTGTATTTAAGAAAGGAATTCTCAGTTCTGCGTTGAAAAACAAATGGAGAAACATACTACTTCTTTTGCAAAAATTTATTACATGTGAGGGTAGATATGGGACATTTTATGTCTACCACATTAGACTAATGATGCATTTTCTGGGAGAAGACTTAAACCTACCATATTTCTTACTTCAAAGTCTAAAAAAGATGGCTGCCTGTGTTCAAAGAAGGGTTCAATTTTTAGAGACAACCCTGTATCATCATGGTTTGGTCAAAATCTTGATTGAACATCATCTAGCTAAAACAAATGATACATGGGATGATTTCTTAATAAGAAATCATTTTGAAGAAGCAAAAGAACCATCACCTGAACCACAACCTACAAGAAGAAGTAGGAAATGGAGGACTTCAGAAGTTGAAATTGATGAAACAGTCCAAGAAAGCAGTGAGGAAATCATTTTAGAGAAGTTGACTCAAATCAAGAGGCAACTTAAGGAGGAAAAGGTAATCAGGAAATCTGCCATGGAGAAAGGAGAGGGATCTTCTCAGCCTAGAAGAAGCCACAGATTAAAGGGGAAACTAAAGAAAACACTAATCAAGCAAACAGGGGTAATCAATATAGAAGATGAAGAAACATCCATTGAAGAGGATGTTGAAGAAGATTTTTATGAGGGAACCCCTGAAGTTGACCCTGCTCAACAGGAAATTTATGACTATGTGGAAACTTTAGAGAGGAGAGCTTCAGAAAGCAGAGAAAGAACCCCCAGTCCTCCACTGTCTGAAATAGATATATTAAGGAGGGATAGATATGAGTTGGAATTGCTGAATAGACACATCAAAAACGAAAATGAAATTCTCAAGGATCAAATCAAGCTCAAAACTGATATGAACTCAACCTTATCCCTGCATATAGAAAAAGTGGAGAAGACCAATGAGAAGTTGAAGACAAGGAACAAAAAGTTAATCAAGACACTCACCAACCTCAGGTTCAAACTTGTTATCAGGAAACCCAGAAGACCTCTAGCTTCCAGACAAAGGAGAAGAAGGGGATTAGATGTCCTTGCAGAAGCCTCTGAATTCATAGGATAATTTGCATGAGGACATGCAAAGAGACAGCAGTGGGGGTATGCTGAGCCTCAAAATTGTGCTTTCCTTCACCTCATTTTACCTCATTTTCCCTTGTCCATTTCTATCTTAAACCCAATTGATCAATAAATATAGTTAAAATTACTTCTAGAATGATTTACATGACTGACTTGTTGAATTTTGTGATTTTTACCATTGTTAAGCATTTTGACCGGAACTAGCTGCAGAATGCAGACATTCCGTAGCTAACCGGCGATTCTGCAGCTGCCTTCATGTTTGAGTATGTTCCAGGTGGCCTCTTGAGAAAAACCGCATATGGGCATGATCCACGTCATGTCTACATGGTTCGTTGCTCATCATGGAGGAAGAAACGAATTCCGGGTATGGTTTTGAACGTGGGGAACACATTTATGAAGGAAGACTTCTATTAGGACTGTCTCAGTCCAGATGTCTTTTCCTCTTCACGCAGCCACTTCAAAGAGTCCTAACGTGATTCCGATAAGGAAAGACAGTGTTCCTAAATTGTTGTAATTATTGTTATGTGCATTTGCTTTATAAACTCTTGGGAGACCGAGAGCTATGTTAGAGATTTTATGTTAGATTTGCTGCTAGATTTTGTTTAAACTCTGTGTTACATTCCTGAAGACGCATAGTGTTATGTTCAAACTATTTCATCTTTAATGGAGCAGACAAAGTTATTTTGAAGGCGTGATTTAATTTGAAGTTGAATGCCGTCAAGTGGTAGAGGGCCCCTACCTCTTGCACGGATTTATTTTGCATAAATTAGATAAGTTTCCTAGTTGCCTTTACGTTTTGCATTTGAATTTGTAGTTGTTTTAATTAGCTAATGTAGTCGTATTCATTCTAACTCTTCCACAAGAAGACACTCTTCCAACAGATTATAATGATGAATGTGAATGACTATAGTATTTTAGGATTAGGATTTGAATTGGTAGTTGTTTTTTTTTAGCTACTGTAGTTGTATTCATTCTAGTTCTTCCACAAGAAGACACTCTTCCAACAGACTATAATGATGAATGTTGAATGACTATAGTATTGTAGAAATAGGAGTTGAATTTGTAGTTGTTTTAACTAGCTATTGTAGTTATATTCATTCCAGCTCTTTCACAAGAAGACACTCTTCCAACAGATTATAATGATGAATGATGAATAGCTATAGTACTGTAGGATTTAGTTGTAGTTTTTGCTATTCACTATCACAGTTACACTTGTTCTAATCACTCTTCCACAAGAAGAAACTCTTCCAAGAAATTCTTAAGAAGCTCAAGACATGACCGTGATAATGAATGATTTAGTTGTGTGTTTGTACTAAGTATCATCTCTGTTCTTGCTCTTAAACGCTTGCCCAAGACATCATAATGACGAGTAGGACATGGATATGATATTTTAGTTTTTCATTTGCTTTCAGTCTATTTGCTTACAATTGCACCCAATTACACAGTCAGAATTGTTCTATCTCTTCCAAAAGAAGGAAGTCTTCCAAAATATCATTAATGATGAACAAAAAGATTGTGTAACTTCATAGAATAATGCATGTTAGCATAGTTAGAATGCTCCGGAGTTTCATTGCATTTAACTCATGTTCAGTTACTTTGTTTCAAGTTTTATGATGACTTATAGTTCAACATTGTTCTAGATTAGTGGCATCTTAGGTTCATTCTTAGATTAACTCATTGCACTTGCACTTCATATTCAAATTGTCATCCATTGCACAATATATTATTTCAGTTATTAATATTAACAAAACAGCCTTCATTATTCACAAACATCTTTTTGTTCTAAAATCTAAAAATGATCCATAGCCAAATGAACAGAAGACAATATCACTATAAGGTCTGAAGTATCTCTGCAATTTCCTCATCATTTTATAAACAGAGCTCTTCCTCAAAAGAACTACTTTGAAAAAGAAACCAATAACTCTTTGAGTAAAGGTTCTGTGACATTCAATTAAATTGCAGAATAGAACTAGAAATTAGTCATAGAATAGAAGAGCTTAGAACAAAATGTTGCATCATGGTAAGATTAGTGTTTAACTGTTTAGTTAGAGGATTTGCATATTTAGTGATCATTTCTCAAGTTTAGTTTGTGTCATTTGCCTAAAAAGTCATTATCAATCTTTTGCTTTTATTTAGTCATAGTTTAGATTCTACTTCAGTGTTTCCAATTGCATTTTCCATTCCATACATTAGGCTTAACTTTGTTTTTGACCACCAACTCCTTTCCATTAGTTTTCTAGACATTTCCATTGTGAACATAAAAATCACCAAAAGACCAAAAACATCATAAATCATCACAAAAGACCAAAAACATCACAAAACACTACATACAATGCATTAGGAAACAAGCACCTAGGTACATACAGTACACCTCACTTCAACAGTTTACAAATCCTCGTTGACAATTAAATGAGTCTCGCCTTAGGAGACTAGATTGAGACCAACAGCATGCTCATCAACAATAATGGACTAAAAGGAGTTCATTGATAGTGATGTTCCTAAGCCG